>PUQB01000491.1:122723-189727 GCA_003024785.1 Selaginella tamariscina
TTTTGTAGAGTTGGAGACCTTGCTGAAGAATGCATCAATATCTTCATGAGTGTGACCAACCATAAGGAACTTGTCCTTTGGTAGAGTTGAGACCTTGCTGAAGAATCATCAATATCTTCATGATGTGACCAACCATAAGGAACACTGAGCGTGATTGTCTCAAACACAGACTTTGGCAACAAGCATTAACAAGTATGCTAACATATCTAGAAAATAAAAGTAAGTATGAGCTTGAGAACCCTTAAGTAAATGATTTACCTATTTTTGTTCTCTGCCTGCACAATTATCCATTTATAAAGCAAATGACGAGGAAGCTTATTTGATGTTGAGGACACATGACACTATTTGAGCTAGATCCCTCCACTGAACCAGAAACTCTCAACAGGGCCATCTATTTCTGTGCAGGCTGTTGACAATGCCTCTCATATTCCCAAGTAGCCTCAAGTGCATACGTGTTTGAGAGCATTATGTAAAGGTTGAAAGGTGTTGTTTCTTCACTTTGAGATCACTGATAGGACTTGTCTGTGAGTGGGCTTCAAGGTTTTGAAACACATGGCTAACGACCAATAGTGAAATTGGAGTCGCTAGACCAATGTGGAAGTGAAAAGTGTCCATATGACTCACAACCGTGTCTATGTGTTAGCACACCTGTCAATGAAATCGGAAGTTTCATGACATTTCCAAGGCACTTTGGTGTTGCAAAGAGCTTTGGAATGCTGGTCTTTGAATGATCCATCTTGTCATGGATCAAGCACAGGTACTCTGATGGGCGTGACACAGAAAGCATGCGGTGTGCATAGTACTGAGACCGGCAAGTTGTTGTGCAATCATGTGAGCCTCCATCTTCTTTTGAATGGCAGTGATCTCCACCAAGTTTTTGCACAAGCCTCTGCAGCCTTCAATGATGTACAAGTGTCACACTTGGAAAAGCTAGAGTGTTTTGCAATCTCCACATCCTTAAAATGAGTATTCCATATGTTGTTGAAGGTACCAGTGCAGATTGCTTGGAGCCCCATCAAACTGAGGCACTTGTTCACATGTTCACATAGCTTCAATTGAGTGTAGATCGAAGGCAAAACCTTGAGATTTTCCTTGACCCCTGCATTTGTGGTTCGGCATTTGTGAGGCATCCTGTTGCATTTGCTTCCACAAAAGCCTTGAGTATCTCTAATGGCTGCCATGATGTGAGAGCGGGTTTTGACCGCGCGAGTGTTCCCATGAACTGAGGTTTGCGCTCCATCTAAACCACTCATCCCTCCGACGGTAAACGTGGTCTTTGGGATCCCGTATATACTGTACCAAGCTTTGAAGCAGATGGCCACCTTATTAAATACCATGGATGTACTCTGATAACCTGTGGTCCGAGGCCATTCCATCAATACACCCAGTTAGTGCAGCATATACAAACTCATGCCTTTGCTTTTGGGTGAGCATACGACAAGACATGTCTACATTGGGTAATTTCATTCCGGTCTGCCATCTGACAACACTTCTTCTTGCAACAGTCAATCGTGGAAATGCTCGTAACACTTTCAGAAGATGTAGATCAATCTTTACCCTCTTGCTGAAATTGCAGGGGAAGATCTACAACCCATGAATCGCCTTTTTCTTACAATAGGACCAATGCAAGGAACCTCTTCAAATATGAGTTGTTCTTCCGGTTGGTTATTATTGAAATCCAACCCAGAATATGTTGAACCATCTTGCCGTCTTAATTCAGATGTTCGCCACCTCACGAGGGATCCAGGATACAATGTGCCATTAGGTGAAACCTCTGTCACAAAACACCCACGAAGTCGGACCCTAGTTTCTTTCTGACACTGCTTCCATTGGATTTATAGCTGTGATGATGCCTCTTCCGACTTCAATCTCACGAAGAAAGAAAATCACCTCATCCATCACAGCAGGCAAGCCATCATCTGGTAAACTCGTGCTACTATTTGTTTGTGACTCTACATATTCTTGTCAGCCTTGACTTCATCCAAATTCCACAATACAGGAGAACTCTCCTCAAATTCCATTCCCAGAACCTCAACATGCTTGTAAATGGTGTTCATCCCATACGTACACACAAAGATCCTTGGGCAATATTGTGACATGATGCATTATTATCTCGAACTTCCACAGTTCCAGTGCCAACTATCTCGTTGTTCCGAAGAAGACATACTTTATCTCCAGTATTAAACATATTGTCCTGCACATAAATAATTGTATTATTTATGATATCTGTTTATGCAATATTTTAAGAAATCTGAATTATGGTTACTTAATAATATGCATATGCAATAATACATAATTATGTTTAGAGATAATATCTCATGTTTGATTAATACAACTGATGGGCGGGATTAATCCCGCCCACGAATCCCTCCGACAAGGAACGGTCGGCGGATTAATCCCGCCGCCGACTCAACCCTTTCGGAAGGAGTCAAGGCGGGATTAATCCCGCCCACAGTTCTTACGACGGGGAATGGGTGGCGGGATTAAACCCGCACATAACTCTCTCCAAATTATGATTTCAAAGAGATCTCGGGATAAATCCTGTTCCCAAAATCTTAAAACAGGGATGTGGTGGCGAGATTAATCCCGCCACCCCTTCCCTGCCTCCTAAAATGGTTGGCGGGATTAATCCCGCCGACAACTCTTTCTAATAAATTCTGGTAACTCTTCATTAGTTGAGAAGGTTATCGGCAAGATTAATCCCGCCACTCTTTTTCAGTGGCGGAGAAGCATTGCCCGAGAGATGGTGGCGGGATTAATCCCGCCACCTCTTCGAAGAAGGCGAAAAAGAAATGGCCGGATTAATCCCGCCGCCCCGGTTAACCTAGAATATTAAGTTAAAAGGATATTTAAATGGGATAAATCCCTAACGGAATATATTATAATCCTAATGCATTCTTAAACCCCTAAATTGTAATTTTAAGAGAGAATGTAAGAGAGTGAATCTTTATAAGTATTTTTAAATTTGTTTATAATACTTGTAAACAACACCGAAGGCGCCGTACTTTCCTATAAAGAATAATCCAATTTAATCTCGCTCCTGAGATGATCACTATGAAGAAAAAAGAAGATCTAAAGAGTGAAAAATACAAAAATGAAGAAACCCTTGCCGGAGAAAGAACCAGATCTGAATTTGAGTGGGAAATTAAATGCATTTTCAATTTACATGTCAGACCGACAATACATATGTCAGAAATTCAAATTTTTTAAAAAAGAACAGAAAATAAAATTTAAGATGAGTTGACACAAATATCCGACACTCTGACATATATACTCTCCAGTTCCAATGAGTATTTTAAAATTGCATTTAATGTTATTCAAGTGATTCAAGCTGTTTAATATTACGAAATTTTAGACTATATTCCTACATTCTTAGTATTCAGTATATTTATATTATATATATATATAAATATATACTTATACAATAAATAAATTGATATATTATTATGTATCATTTAAAATATATTCATAGTCTGTTTATTATTATTATTTTCTTAATTACTCGAGTATTTAGTTTTCATTTCCTAGTATCAATGGGATATTCTTTATTATTTTATTAATATTTAAAGAATATTCAATATTAAACCTGATTATCATAATTAAATTAGTCTTGTTCTTAATTATTACAGTAATTATTCTACATTTGTATATATTAATGGATTTTCTCAATTAATTTGTTATTATTTCAAAATATTCCTGTGTTAAACCTTATTATCAATATTAAATTAATATATATTATTAAAACTATATATGACTATATATTAGATAAAATGATGTATTATTATATATAATTTAAAATATTTCATAGTGTGTATATTAATATCATTTCCTTAATTACTTGAGTAATTAATCTTCTTTATATTAATGGGATATTCTTTATTATTTTCTTATTATTCCAAGAATATTCCAATATTAAACATGATTATGATAATTAATTTAGTTAATTATTTGAATACTTAATTTACATTTGTATATATTAATGGGATTTTCTCAATTAATTTCTTATTATTTCAAGAATATTTCAATGTTAAACCTTTTTATCAATATTAAATTAATATATTATTAAAACTATATATGGCTATATATTAGATAAAATCATATATTATTATGTATAATTTAAAATATGTTCATAATGTTTATTAATATTATTTTCTTAATTATTCGATGTTTGTTTTGCACACATATATAAACACAATCATAAATTTACACACGCATTACAAGAACTTACAAAAACACATATGCACACACATGCACAACCCTAAACCAAACTGAAGAAATATGTTGCTTCTTTATTGAAAACATCATGTTCAACGCATGTATGATATATGTACTCAATCTGTGTGTATGTAACACATTGAATTTACATGTGTAATATTTATATTAAGCTTGTTGGGAGCAAACCCTAAACCCTAAACCCTAAACCTGTGTATACATGTGTGTACAAAAATAATTTTTCAGCACTCTCTCTTCACACCATGCATGATCCATCCTAAACCCTAAACCCTAAACCCTAATATGTAACACAATGAATTTACTCATGTAATATGTATGTATGTCTGTGTGTATACACGTGTGTATGTATATATGTGTACTCTGTATGTATAATATGTGTACTTTCTCTCTTCTCTCATACATACACACCATGCATGATCCATGTAATATGTACTGTCTCTCTTCTCTCAAACATACACACCATGCATGATCCATACATTATACTCGGTCTCTCTAATATTATGTACTAATATGTATATTGTCTGTGTGTATAATACACACCATGCATGATCCATAATATGTACTGTCTCTCTTCTCTCATATACTATGTATGTTATCTGTGTATAATATGTGTAAGTATATATGTGTACTAATATATGCAATGTGTACAAAAATAATTTTTCAACACTTTCTCTTCTCTCATACATACAACACCATGCATGATCCATCCTAAATCCAAAACCCTAAACCCATGTAATATGTATGTATGTTTGTGTGTATACACGTGTGTATGTATATATGTGTATTAATATATGCAATGTGTATGAATTTAATACTTTAACACTCCTCTCTTCTCTCATGCATACACACCATGCATGATCCATGTTAATATGTACTGTCTCTCTTCTTTCAAACATACAAAATATGATCCATAATATGTACTCTGTCTCTTTAATATTATGTACTAATATGTATGTATGTCTATGTGTATAAAATTATGTGTGTATGTATGTATTGATACACATGAAACTTTAACACTCTCATGGACACACACATGTTAAATCCCTGCATGATTTATATTTTTGGGTGTATGTGATACACCCACGCACAGCACGCGCTAATAATATAATGAAAGAATATTCGTTTAGGGCGATTCTATATTTTATTCTTACTCAGAAGGAATATTTTCTTAGGGTTAATATATATATTTAATTCCTTTAGGGTTTAGGTATATTCTTAAGGTTTTAGAGGCGGCGGCTGTGAAATCGGCGGCAGCAGATGTGCACACAGGTGAGATCTGTGTGTGTGTGTGTGTATGTATGTATGTATATATGTATAGGAGTGTGCGTATAATTTTATTTATTGATCTATCTCTCGCACACACACGCACTCCTGTGTATATATATGTGTGTGTGGGTGTGTGTTTGTTTATCTGTATGATTTTATTTGTTTCGCTCACACACGCATACACACGATATACATATACACACATATATATATACCTATATACATATATACATACATATATTATGTGTACCAGTATCTATATAATTTTTTTATTGATCTATCTCTCCACACACACGCACACTGCTTTACATATATATATATATATATATATAATCAATGCATATTAACAAATAGTATACAACACTAGTTTATATATATGCTTATATATTCATATGGGTTATATATCTATATACACACATATATATATGTGTGTGTTTATCTGTATAATTTTATTTATTTATTAGTTTTATCTCTCGCACACACACGCACACTCCTGTGTATATATATGTGTGTGTGTGTGTTTGTTTATCTGTATGATTTTATTTGTTTCGCTCACACACACATACACACAATATACATATACACATATATATACCTATATACATATATACATACATATATTATGTGTACCAGTATCTATATAATTTTTTTTATTGATCTATCTCTCCCACACACACGCACATTACTTTATATATATATATATATATATATTATATATATAATCAATGCATATTAACAAATAGTATACAACACTAGTTTATATATATGCTTATATATTCACATACTCTCTCTCTTTCTCTATGGGTTATATATCTATATACACACATATATATGTGTGTGTTTATCTGTATAATTTTATTTATTTATTAGTTTTATCTTTTGCACACACACGCACACTCATGTGTATATATATGTGTGTGTGTGTGTGTTTGTTTTGTTATCTGTATGATTTTATTTGTTTCGCTCACACGCATACACACGATATACATATACACACATATATATACATGTACATATATACACACATATATTATGTATACCAGTACTGTATAAATTTTATTTATTTATCTATTTCTTGCACACACAGTACACTCCTATATATACATACATAACATACATATATATGTGTGTGTTTTTATTCTGTATAATTTTTTTATTTATTAATTTTATCTCTCGCACACACGCTAAGCCCTTGAGCAGCGGGATTAATCCCGCCGCTCTAGGAAAACCGAAGAGCGGCGGGATTAATCCCGCCGCCACCCATGCCTGCGCGGAATGCGGCGGGATTTATCTCGCCGGCAATGCCTGTGTGAAGGCCCTAATGGGCGGGATTAATCCGCCGGATTCCGCGCAGGGCATTTACAGGGGATGGGCGACGGGATTAATCCCGCCGCTCATGAGGCTACCGAAGAGCTGCATGAAAGATCCTGCACGGAAGGCTAACTGAAGAGCCTGCATGACATGTCCTGCGCGTAAGGCGGCGGGATTAATCTCGCCGCCCAGGGAATTCACGCAGGACATGAACGGCGGGATTAATCCTGCCCCATGCTCATGCCCTTCGCGGAGGGCGGAGGGATTAATCCCGCCGCTCAGGCACTTCCGCAGGATATAAGCGGCGGGATTAATCCCGCCCCCACCTATCCCTGTTCAAAATGCCGCGGGATTAGTCCGCAGCCAATATATATGTGTGAGCGCATGATTTACGAGAGGGCGGCGGGATTAATCTCTCCGAACCTTCTATGCCCGGTGGCAGGATTAATCCCGCCACCCTTCTTTTTTTCCTCCATTGGTATGTTGAATCAATCCCGACTAACTCTGTCTGAGACGGAGAAGGTTTACAAAATACCAATAGAGGGAACTGAGAAGGGTGGTGGGATTAATTTCACCATCCCTTACATGGTGGGCGGGATTAATCCCGCCGCCTTTGGAGCCCTGAAGGGATGTGAGAAATAAATCCTACCCAATTCTCTCTGAAGAACGAGAAAGGTGGCCCAGCGGGATTAATCCCGCCGCCTACAGCCGAAGTGAAGGGCCTGAGCGGCGGGATTAATCCCGCCGCGTACGCATGCCCTGCACGGAATCGGGCGGGATTTATCCCGCCGCCATTGGCCTGCCTGAAGGGCCTAGGCGGCGGGATTAATCCCGCGATTTCGCACAGGGCATTGGCGTTCGGCGGGATTAATCCCGCCGACTAAGGCCCGAGTGAAGGGCCTGGGCGGCGGGATTAATCCCGCCGCGTACGCATCGCGCGGAATCGGGCGGGATTTATCCCGCCGCCATTGGCCTGCCTGAAGGGCCTAGGCGGCGGGATTAATCCCGCCGATTCCGCAGGGCATTGGTCGGCGGGATTAATCCCGCCGCTAGGCCGAGTGAAGGGCCGGGGCGGCGGTTAATCCCGCTGCCCTGCGGAATCGGGCGGGATTAATCCCGCCGCCAAAGGCCTGCCTAAAGGCCTAGGCGGCGGGATTAATCCCGCCCGATTTCGCAGGGAATTGGCGTCCGGCGGGATTAATCCCGCCGCATAGGGACCGAGTGAAGGCCCTGGGCGGCGGGATTAATCCCGCCGAGTCTTCAATGCCTGTTGGAGGAATGAATCCCGCCACCCTTCCTTTTTTCTCCATTGGTGAGTCGGACCAATCCCAAACGTTTCTGTCTGAGACGTAGAAGGTTTACAACATACCAATGGAGAGAATTGGGAAGGGTGGGGAAATTCATTTAACCATCCCTTACATGGTGGGCGAGATTAATCCCGCCTCCTTTCTGGAGTCACTGAAGGGGTGTGCCAAATAAATCCTGCCCAGTTCTCTCTGAGACCGAGAAGGGTGGCAAGATTAATTCCGCACTCCCGTTCAAGGCCTCCAGAAAGGTGGCGAGATTAATCCCGCCCACTCTTTCAGGAGGCATTGAAGGGGTGGCGAGATTAATCCCGCCGCACCTTCCATGTGAATATATATGTGTATTAGTATATATAAGTTGCATATCTCATTTTATTTACTTTTATCATCTTATCATAATATTTCGAGTAAAAGCTAGGAATCTATGTAAAACTGTCCAGAGCTCACATTTGTGGTGGTTCTAAAACGAAATGTTATCTTTCTTTTGCACTAGCACAAATGTGAGCTTCGGACAGTTAATTACGTCTACTTCTCTCTGTGTATTATTTTTGTATATTCGGGTTTATACAAGTGTGTGTGCGTTTTTATATGATTTGTATTCATAGTGTATTATTTTGCAGAAGGACGATTTGATCAAACAAGGAGATCGAGTCATTAGTATGGAGTCGTCGTCAAATTCTGGGTAAAGAATAAAAATAAAATCTGTTATACTCGGATACTTGAACTAATCATTTTTGTATTCAGATGTGGAATTGAGGTGACATTAAAGACGAGAGCAGGAGAAGAGATGGGCAGGGGGATTCTGGAATCAACTTGGCCATATTTCAAACTAAACGGGAAGCGCATTGGAAAACCATGGTTGCTGTCAAACTAACCTCTGTCACATCGCATGGACAAGCAAAACAATGGAAAGTGGGTGTGCTAGTCAAGCATCCGAAAGCATGCTGTGAACCCAGATTGAACGATGCTCGACACATATGCCTTGTTCCATCCAATGTCACGTTCTCGGATCCAGAGGTCGCCAGTTACAACATTAATTTCGGGTGGTTTTGTCGACTTGTGGATAATGACGTTCACGTGTTCACTAATGATGTTGACCTTGGAGTTCTTCTTCAACTCAACGAAAGCCCATCTATGGAGGGGATCCATCTGGATGTCTACTTCGAAGATCTTCAGACTCATCGAGTAGGTGTATTGTCAGGAGATATTGCTTCACAATACAGAAAATCAGCAAGTGGAGCAATCGTCCCTCTTCACATTGAAGAAGAACACAGCGACATCATAAGGAGATTGAGAGGGTGGCTTGGTCTCAGGTTCTTTACAGATCACGTTCAATTTGCTTAGAAATTTCGGGAGCTGGAAGAGTGTGCCGAGAACATTAGAACAGCATCAATCGGGGATCACACATGTTGATTCGGATCAAGAAAATCATTAGTCGTTTTGTCAGCTGCACCTGTGGCATCCATGCTGCAATAAGCCACAAGGAAATGATGTTGGATGATAGATTTACCTGTAGGGTTAAGTATTGCAGCGTCAACCCAAACTTCAATTACAGGCCACTCAACAGGAACGTGTAGCTGAGCTCATGGAGAAGATGAAGGACGACAATTCTTACACCGTTCCACATAATGCTGTTTTGTGCGCATACTACGAGAGAAAAAGGCGCTGACAAAGTGTGGATCACAACACCGAACAAATGAGAAGGTTCAGACGGAGAATAGAAAATCATCAAGTACTACATCATTAGTGGCCAGCACACAATAACGGCAGCCCAACGACTTCTCGACGAACACAACAAAGGAACGATGGCAACAAAACTTTCCGAGCATACCCGTGAGAAGCTGACAAAAGATCGGCGTTTTTAGCGAAGCCGAATCTCACAATCGAGCAGTACCATAAGTTATCGGCGGAATGGGACGCTGCCGACACCAACCACTACAACAGCAAAATATGGGAGAAGTTTAAACACACGCGAGCCGTGTGGGAATCTCTTCAGCGACCACAAAGAGCTACCGCAGGGAATACACAATCTGCGGAATACCGGGTAAGCAAATTGTTTGGGCGGGATTTATCTCGCCGGTATATTAATCTGTCTTTTTTCCTCAGAGAGTTGAAGAAATTGTAGCAGTTGATTTTGCCCAGGTGGGCGGGAAGGAAACATCCTTTTGATGATGTTGATTTCTTGCCCGAGATAGGATCTTTGCCAAATGGTTGGGGATTATGGAATCCTTTTCAAAAGGAACACTGAAGAAGAAGCAGACAAGTGAAGGGAGCCCTCAGAAAGTCTGCAAAGAAACCCAGTAAGACGCCGAAGGCTAAGTCTGTTCAATCTATAAAGGATGTAGACAACGATTTCAAGCTCACATGGTTGAAGCCTTTAAATGGAACAACGATGGAGGAGATGGAAGTCTTGGCTGATTTGGTGATTGATGGCAAATTACAATTAACAACAGCAGCCCACCTCTCCTTTTCATCTCAAGGCAATGGAGTTGAAGACGGTCAGGCATTCAAGGAGTGGTTGGGAATACACTGCCACAAACTGGGTTGGATCGACTTCAACATACGAAGAGGTCAGCAAATATTTGCATGTGACAAACGATGATATGCTTGTCGAATGGGTGAATCAATCGGAAGATCTGGGCAAGAATCTATTGCACGCCAACGCCAAAAAGGAGAACATTGGGATGACGCCTTCTCTTATGGCAGTCCTTCAGCAGCGGAGAACCGAATTGAACCTTATAAAGGAGGATGCTACGAATCACGACAAGCCCTACAGATGTTTGTTGTTGATTCGGAGACTTTATGGGGTACATCACTGCTTGTAGGAAACCGTTTCAATTGTTCGTGATGGATCGGCGGGTGTCAAAAAATCTTTCGACAGACAGGACTAGAGGATTGGTGGAGAAACTTAGCCGTGCAAGCATACAAAGAAGGTATTTATTATTGAATTCATGCTTGCACTCTTGACTGATATCTACTTTTCAGGTATTTATTTCTTGATTCTTGCTCATGTCACCGATACTTTGCCTTCTCCTTTGCCAAGAGAATAACATCGTTGGACAGGATTTTATATGAACGATGCTATCCCAAGTGCATTGGATGTCGGTTGTTCACTTGGTTGTTAGGAATGCGCCAAACAGTTTCAAGCTTCCAAATGACTGGCCAGGCATCTGTTTGCACTCCAACGGCCCTGAACCTCCATCCGATACACCGATAGGTAGAGTGACGTATTCGGCAATGTACGTTATCCAAACATACAAGTCAAGCGGCACGGAGCATCGTCAACTTGATCAGGGGTCCTCACAGTGATGCGTGGGTTTTTGACTACTGCACTAGGGGGTCCGTCTTGAAGGAGTGTTACCTTCGGCATACATGTGTGTTTGCCGTTGAAAGGATAAGACCATGGTTGAGGACCTGAACAAGTGGATAGATGGGTCTCAACTGAGTACCCCAACGAATCCATAAAGGCGTATTTGAGAAAGTTCCCTCCAGATAAGTGCGATAGCTCTGAAGGTGAATCTGGTTCAATCTCGGAGTCTGAGAACTTCAATCAGATATTAGACCGGAAGTTATCTCGAGGAGTACAGAACATTCGCACACTCCAGGACCCATGGAAACATCAATAGAAGATGCAGAAGATCTTGAACCATCTCACAAGCGGCTTAGACCTTCTTCGCCTCACTCAGAAGGTAATAGCGAAGAAGAATTGTTAATGAATTGATAGAGTGACGAATAGTTGTAAATGAGTGTAACATAAGGCATTTTTGTATATTTCTTTTATATTTGTACAGAAAATAAATTCTCAAGGATTAATGAAGCTTTTAGTTCAAACATGGGTCACACATTAACAAGGTAAATAATATACCTTGATAATTTTAAGGTCAGCTAATTATCATTTTGCAGATGTAATGAAATAATTGAGAACATGGATTTTCAGCATTGCATGAGGTAAGAGAGGGGTTTGGCGACAATTTCTTGTGCCACATGTCAGAATGACAGAGTTCATGCAGGAAATGGATAATAATGCAGCTCAAAACATCGTTACCATGGGGGCCACTTCATCATCATTTTTATTGGCTTCAGTTCCGAAATCAATTTCTTCAGCGCATGCAATATCTGAATCTTGTAAGGATGATGTACAATTAAATGATGAAGGGATAGGCAACGAGATAGTGGCAACGGATAAATGTGAAAGGGAGCAAACAAGTGATTTGCAAAGTATTCAAGAGGCAACGCTATCTCATGTTACTCATGGCCATATTGTGTTGTTGGATGTCAATGGTGTTCTGCTTCATCGACAAAGGCCCGAGGATAGAAAAAAGAAATCAAACAAGGAGATTTCATTCCTTGTCATGGTAAATTTCGATATGATATTATTTTTCGTCCAGGGTTGGATCGTCTCTTTCAAAAGCTTAAGGAGATGGGTGCGCTTGTGGGGATTTGGTCATGCATGCAGATTCATAACTTAACACCGCTGTTGAATTACTTAAGAAACATTGTAGTGTTGCAGAAGAGGTGATTCGTAAAGATTGGATTTTTGACCAGCGAATGTTATAAACCTCTCGAATTTCACAATATAAGAAAGGAAAGCAAGCCATACTTCTTCAAGAATGAAAGAATAATTGGGACTCATGGGGAGATCAGTCGCTTAAGGATAATAAGAAGAACGCACAGATCTTAGTAGTAGACGACTCTCCTCAGAAGGCTATGCTCAACCAAAACATTGCTTGTATTCATCCAATCACTTTCGATCCATATTCTGATACCGATATCATGGATGAGCTAGTGAACTACTTGGATACGTGCCTCAGAAAGAAGAATCTCGAAAATTTTTGTGAGCAGTATCCACCGTATCATACATTTCCTGAAGCTTTTCTTTCTCGTGATATTGAATTTTATAAAATGAAGGATAGCAACCGGGCGCTTTATAATATTATTCTTAAGGAACGTCAGTTTTTAGATGAGCCTTTATGCAGACCTTCTCTTATCACATCTTATGTATTAACAAGGATGGCAACTCCCAATTGCATTCGTGAGAGTGTTAAGTGGTGGCAACAACATCAAGATATTGACCAAAATGATTTGATTAATCCGGAGAGTGATGATTTAGACAAAATGAAGATTTCTTTGTATGATAGAAGAAAGTATTTATAAAAAATTAACATGTTGATAAGAAAATGATTTCATTTGTAATTATGTTTGATAGTATTTCTTCATTATTGTAAACTATTTTTAGAATAATATGAATATTCTAAGATATTTTAGGAATATTCCTTACTAAGTAAGGTTATTGAAGGATTAATTAATTAATTAATTAATATTTAAGGCTTAATTACATATTAATTAAATGATTAATTAATAATTAAAACTTAAGTATTAATTAGTAATTTTTTTATATTCCCATTTTCACGTATCATGCCCACTTTAGTTACAACGTGCATATACACTTTATATTTGGTTGGTGCTCGCAACATATACAATGTAGTGTATATGTGACAAGGGCTCCCCAAAGCATGATTGTTATTTAGCCAAGGCATAAGACATTGTTCAATGGACAATATGAATTTTTGTGTCATGTAACTAATTTGTTATGTTATATATTCCATATTAAAAAAAAATTCATGTTACTTTTAATACATTATTTTCTTTTTTGAAAAATTATTCCTCTAGTTTTATATCATTTTATGATAACACGATAAATGTCCGGTCTAATCATGTTCTCCTTATGTTTAGTATTATATGGAACCTAAAGTTAATTATTTCTTGTGTTAAGGTTTTTTTTGTTTTATTGTGGAACTCTTAAGTTTAGCAGTATAACATTAATATTACCAAGTGACATGTTATTAAAGATTCTTAGATTTCGTATATAACTTTAACATATTAATAATATAAAGAAGAAGACGTACATGAGCTTTACTGAAAGAAAATTTAATAAGGAATGCTTGTCCTGAACTAAACTAAATATAACTAACAAAAATGCATTTCTAAAAATCATATCAAAAGATTAAATAACAAATGCATTATCATTCAGATGTTTTTTTAAAAAAATGTTCTTCCAAGTGTTGTAAATTATTTATTAACCTCTTAGGAAACAATAATGAAATTGATTTACGGTGCCCTCTTTTATAAACAAATTCTAACATGCACATATCTCTGTAATGTTATGTGAACTTCATTATATCGACTTTATAAAGTAGAATTAATTTAAATAAATTAATTATATAATCACTTATACGATTGTTTATAACTTTTTGTTTTTATATTAAATTTATTACATAATCATTTTAAGTGGTTATCTTTAAAAAAAATTATATTAAATTTCTTTAATATGGTCATATTCATATGGATTTTATTATATCAATTTTATGAAATAGAGTTAATTTTAAATAAATTAATTTATAATAACCTTAAGTGGTTGTTTTCTAAACTTTAAAACACTAAAGAAGATAGTGAATATTGTTTGAGCTTCAACGTTATGCAATATATATGTTGGAACAATTTTATAAATTTAAGTTTGGTTCTTTACTAGAAAACTTTTTAATTATGTTATTAAGGAAAATACAAGTTCAAGTTCCATATTCTTTTAAAATTAAAATTAAAAAAGCTAATAAGGAATCATTTATACTATTGAAATTATAATGTCAATTATCTCGAGTGGTTTTACAAATCGCTACATCAAGATAATGATGCATGTACTACATTATAAAAAATGTGTATAAATGAGAAGATAATGAATTTATTTTTTAAAACTCTAGACATGATAATAAAAATGGTTTGGCATGGGGTTATAAATTTCATAAAAATTTACCATTAAATATTTTGGATAAATTTAATTTTGTTGAAACCTTAGTGTAAATATAGGAAGCTAAAAAATTTAAAAAATTTGAAAATGAAAGATATACAAAAGAAATATTCTAGTGTTTATGACATTTTTACCTAAAATTACATTTTCTTTCGATAATAACTTACATTGATGCCTTTTTATTATAAGCACTAAAATATTTCCTTTGTATATTTATTATTTTCAATTTATTTTTTTTATCTTTTTTATATTTGCACTAAGGTTCCAACAAAATCAAATCCATCCAAAATTTAATGGCAAATATAAATTTTAAGTTTAAAAAAAAATAAATTCACTATTTTTTAATTTTTTTGTAATGTTAATTTTATAATTTTCCGATGTCCAAGTACCTACACATTATTTTTATAACACATTTGCAAAACCATCATACATAATCAACATTATGATTCCAATATTATCAATAGATTATATATAATTTTTTTTTTAAATTTCAATTTTGAAAAATCTATAACTTATAACCTTGTAATTCTTTAATAACACAATTAAAAAAAAAAAAAAATGGGTAAAGAAGCAAACCTAGATTTATAAAATTCTTTTAACACTTATGTTACACTTAAGGTTATTATATAATTAATTTACTTAAAATTAACTCTACTTTATGAAGTCAATATAATAAAGTGCATATGAATATATTGTACTCAACATTAAAGAACCATATTAAATAAATTTAATATAAAAAAATTTAAACATAACTACTTATAAAGGAAAGTACAAGGTCGTGCTATGGTGAAATTATATAAAATTAAAAGAATATTTTTTAAATAAAATAAATATAAAATAACAAAAGTAATTTAAAATCATTAGAAAAATAAATATGTATGAATATAGTATATATTTTATCCCAAACCTAAACCAATATTTAAAGTCCAATTTTTTATTTAATACCTTTTTATATTTAGGTAAAGAAAAATGTTACTATATGCCGTCAATTTTAAAAGTCACTTTCAATAATTATTATAAATTTATTAAGGCAGGAAATTTTAATTCAATAATAGCTTTTCACTTTTATTTTATTTTCAAAATACTAAATATATTAGAATAATTAATTATGCGATATGACATTTATATAAATAAAAATAACCTCACATATATATTTAT
This sequence comes from Selaginella tamariscina, assembly GCA_003024785.1. Lineage (NCBI taxonomy): Eukaryota > Viridiplantae > Streptophyta > Lycopodiopsida > Selaginellales > Selaginellaceae > Selaginella > Selaginella tamariscina. The sequence goes on from PUQB01000491.1 coordinate 138,798, forward strand.
ATAATATACCATTGCATACAAGCATATATTGTCTTTTGATATATTATATTCTAAAACAAAATAATGCAGTCCTTTAGGAGGCGTATCTCACACACACATTGTTATATACACATAGGCATAGACACGTCGGTTAAGTTTGCCTAAACCATAAATATATACGTTTAATATAATTTAGGTATTCTTTTTTATGTTTATTATAATAATAAAGTATATTAAATTTTAACAAAATAATAATTAATAATATTTTGCAATTAATGTAACACATTAACTAGTTAACTTTGTAAAGGAACAACAGCAAGTGCCTGTTTTCTCGCCTCCCTCTCAGCCTCCAACGCAGCGTGCATTTCACGCTCTTTTGCACCCTTTGTACCTGGCTCGTATGTAACCCACATTTTCCTTGCCTTTTTTCTGTAAATATAAAATAATATCATAATAAATTAATAGTATTATCATTCATATGTACACACACACACACACACAGATATATATATATATATACATACTTGACAGGAACACGAGGCTCCAGAAGACCCCGCCTTTGCAAACTCTTAAACCTATCTTTCAATAGTGAGTAGCATCCCTGTAATGAAACAATCGATCAAGATTATTTTTTATCACAACTTAAATAATTAATATTATATAGCTTGTATAATTTATGTAATCATCATTAATAGATAAAACTATGTCATTCATTCACTAGTAAATGAAACTTGAACACACACTCGTATGCACGCGCGCACGCACGCACACACAGACACACGGTACCTTTAGTTTACGCAAAGAGCCAGTTACCTCCTCGGACAACAGAACTTCATTCTATCTGGTTTGAACCTGTATAACAATTTAGTTGAAGTTAATAACTGAGAAAAAGCAAGCCAATAACTAATATAGACAATTGGTAAGGATAAATATTAACTCGAAGTAATGGGAATATGTGTGTGTGAGAGAGATGCAAATTATATATACATCTGCATACGTTGAGCAGACAATATTTACCTGTGTTTTCCCAGACGTGGTGGATTATTTGCAACCCTTTCCTTCTTAGAAATTGTCCGACGTGTCCATAAATCGTTCCTCTCTTTTTCTTCCATCTTAATTTCCTTTTGGATACTTCGAATACTGAGATTGAAAGGAAAAAAATCATCAAATATCCACAAGCTCCTAACGCACACACACACACACAATGGTTGTATAAATATACACTTACAGAGCGTATCTTATTTACAAAACCTTATTTATTCACAATATGTGTGTGCACAGAAAGGTTACATTTGAGAGTAGGTACATGTATTTGACACGCACACATGGACATGTACATTACCGTTATGAATATATACACGTAAAATATATTTATATACGATATTAATTACCTGTTAATTTCATGCGATTGTTTCTTCTTCTCCTTTATTTCAGCCTCCCGTTTTAGCAACTCTCTATTCCTTGCCTTCTTGTTCAGTTCCGCCCTGGTGAGTTTCTTATTCTTAACAGCCCTGCACAATGAAAAAACAATACATTAGATACACATATACGAAAACATACATAGCATACAAATATTATACATTATGTGTAGACACAAATACACATGCTAAACATAGATACATATTCATACATATATACCTGGATATGTGTGCTCTTGACTGTGCATTTTCATCATTTTCATCAGCCTCTTCTCGATCAGCTTCTAAGAAGAAGATGTCTTCCTCATTGATCATATCGTTATTGCTGTCAAGTAATTTTATTGGCACTGGCTCAGGCTGCAAATCCTTTTTATATACTTGTTGCATTTCTTGTGCCACTGCTAACCTAGAGCATCCTACATGAAAACAATAATGACCATTAGCATTTCATTTACTAATCTCCTATTAAAGTGTTCTAAAATGACTGCTTGATTATTTATATCATTCAGCATAATGATAATATGAACTTATATACCTGATGATCGTCAAAAGTTGGATTATACGAACACCCTGGAAGATCCACCTCGACTGCAGGTACATCCGGCAACGTCTTGGTACGCTGGAAAATTAAGAAAATATAAATATCAATTGTAACCATTAAAATTGAACTGGAGCAAGAGAACAGGGACAAATAATATACAGAACATAAAGACATAAAATCTTAGATTATATATCTTACAAGCGTATATTAGAGGTGCATTTACACGTGGCCATTTCTAGGAATACAAATGCTTTAATTTATGTATATGTTCATGCATGTGCGTAGAGACACACACATAAGAATGTATATAGCAGAGACGTACCTTGGACTTATTGGAACCATCGTTGTCACCACCTGCAAGAAATTTGAAATATATATTACGGATATGGTTATAAAACTTGATTCATTTACCTTCCCAAAGATCAAATGGGCCTCTTTTCTTTGACTTGTTCTGATCGACCTGAGAAATTCGCAAACATGTATAATACGCATACATGTACAAATACGCATACATGTATAAATAAACATATGTATCGTGTGTGTGACTTACATCTTTTGGAAGAGCGGATTTCTGCTTTAGTGGCTTTGATAACTTTATCCTTGCGCTTCTTAGGTGCCGACACAGGTGGTACCAACGAGTTCCCCTGAAGAACTATCACAGTGTAAAATTTTGTTCCTGTGCTTGAGAATCTTCTTCTGTATACTCTCATCTACATAAAAATGTCTTCACATATTTCACATAGAAAACCAGATTTTTCATGAAACACAGGAATTTTCATATGCTTGTATGAATTACCTCCAGATTTGTCTACAAAGAAGAGGGATTCATTTGAAGTGGATTCAATGGCGCCGGCAGTGCGCTCTTCACGGCCGCTGTGCTCATTGTGTTAAATACACACAAACAAACACACACGCACACATACCTGCGCACAATTTGCTCCTCGAGATCATCAGTCTGGATGTTCTTGCGCCATTGCTTCTTCCCCTTGCGGGATCCCTTCTTCTTCCCCATTCCTAAAACCTAGCCGACCTAAACCCTAAACAGATATAAACGTATATCTATTCAAATAAACTCATGTGTTTGTGTCGAGTTTAAAACTAAGTTAATAATGCGAATAACATATTGTATTATACGTACACATCGATATAAATGTGAATAACATTGCCTGTATACAAATTATATATAAATTTATGTATATATACATAAATACAATAAATAGAAATGCTAAATCATTATATATATATATATATATTTGCCTATTTACACGCGCACACAACACTAGCAATACATAGAGGTAAATAGAACTTACTAAATACCTGGAGTTTATTTATTTTTTATTTAATATATTTTACTGGCTGTATATGCCTTATGTGCGTGTGTGTGTATGCCATATTTAAATGCATGTGTAACTTCTCAGTCATGCTTTATATACGTGAACTGCACATATGTGTATACATACATGTGTGCGAGAGTGTGCGTGTGTGTAACGTTATTTTAAGATTATGAATGAATCTTAGCCATTAAAGCATAATTGATTTTAAACAAGGATACGATACTTTAATGATTTAATAAACATAATTATTAAGGATCATCTTTCGACATACTATTCTTTGAAGATGATTTGTCTTATGTGAAGCTATTAATATTTATAATTTTATTATTAATTTTTAAGAATGATTATTAATTTAAATTAATATGTTCAATGTTCATTTCAAAGAAATATAAATAAAATGTTTCATAACCAAAAATTTAGAAAAAGAAGTAAACTGCTAGATAAATTACAACGAATATCCCAAGAATATTACAAAAAGATACCAGGCTTTTCCACTTTAGTTGCTGTTGTATATCTCACACACACATTTTGAAAAGAATGAGAGAACTGTATCACACACACAGACACGCACACGCACACACATACCGGAATCTAACAAGGACATATACCAAAAAACTAATAGTTATTACAACGAACAACTCCTGGCGTGCATAACACTTTTAGGATCTTACTAGATATTATATCACGCGCGCGCGCGCGCACCGCACACCTTAACATCTCACAAGCGAGGCCTCTTGCCACATACCACTCTCCGCATATATATTGGAAAGCAACACCTTCCCAGCGAACCTGGCATGATGATCCATCTCAGCAACACGTTTTGCAATACGAGCCGCACGATCAGGATCTCCATGAATTCTACAAGCCCCAAGCAACGTCATCCAAGCAACGGTACATGGCTCGGATATTCCCTCTATAAGCTTCTCGGCCTCCTCCAGGTTTCCTGCTCTTCCAAGCAAGTCTATAATACAGCCGTATTGGTCTAATGTCAGCTCCATGAAAAAATCTTTTGCAATAGAACCAAACCACCTGCATATAAACCACCGTGAGTCGAATCTTATGTATATGGATGGGTTGTGTGTGTGTGGGGAAGAGAGAGAGAGAGAGAGAGAGAGCATAATATTACATTGTGATAAACTACTCACTAATTGGTTTAAAACTAACACAAACAAATACAGCTGCCAACCTACGAAGAGATACACTATATACGTGTATATGTAAATATGTATGTAGTACCTACAGCCTTCTTCGAACAGCCCAGCGTGACTACAAACGAATAGTACACTCACAAACGTGACATCATTTGGTAAAACACCATCGAGCTTCATACACCGAAACATCTCGAGAGCTGCCAAGAGATCAATAGATTAATGCAAATGACAACACACGCACACTTAAACACATTTTCCCTTGTTTTAAGAATCTATATGAGAAAAGCTGTACCAGTCTCTTCGTGTCCATGACGAGCATAAGTCATAATCATCGTGTTCCAAGTAACAAGGTCCCTTGAATTCATATCTTTTCATATTTGACAAATAGTTAGAAAATCTAAAACAATATTAATTTAAGAATGATACGGTCTATTTAATATATATTACCGTGAAAGAGTTCTGTAGCATCTTTAACGGCACCACATTTGCCATATAAGTTGATTAATGCGTTTCTTAATCCCGTATCAGAGCTTAATCCGCTGTTAATGATGCTGTTATGTATAAGTTTCCCTTTTTCTAGTGCCGGAAGACTTGCACATGCTTCAAGTACGCTTAAGTATGCTATCTGAAAAAGAGTACAAAATCAATAATAAGTTTTACTGTTATACTAAATAATTAAAATAAAGATTATATATGTACCTTGTCTGGTTTCATCCCTTCAGGCTCTAGTTGAAAATAAAGCTCTAATGCTTCCCAGTGATGACCATGCAGAACGTATGCTGTGATCATTGCAGTAAATGCGATAATGTCACGTGGATGTATATTGTCAAAGAGGTACCTGACCAAAAATATCAAGTGTGTGCGCGCGCGTGTACCTATGCGTGTGTTTGTGTTTGCGCGTTAAACATGATATTTATATGTATGCATGTGCAATATACTAAACGGGCATGAAAAGCGTGCGTATGAATATTCTGCTACTTACTAAGTAGTATGATATAGCTGAAACTATCTAGTGTGATGTAATTTGATATAATAAAGTGTATATCTATCCAAAACGCTGAAAGTATGATAACCTACCTTGCTTCTGAAAGTTCCCCACACTTCCCATACATGTTCACCAGAGCAGTTGCAACAAATACCTGAGAATCGAATCTAGCAGCAACGACCTTTTCATGAATCTCTTTTCCTTGTCTTAACTCCCCTAGCAAAAGGAAAAGTACACATTAAAACAAACACACAAACACACGCGTGTGTATGTGTGTGCAGATACGTACATACGTATATCATAAGCACGCGTGTGCATACTTACCTTCACTTGCACAAGCATCTAGGAGAGCAATGAACGTGATATCATTTGCAACTACGCCATCTGCTTCCATTAGATCAAATAGCCCAAGAGCTTCCATCCCATGCCCATGTTGGGCATATGCACCTATGAGAGCGCTCCATGCCACAACATCCTTGCCGTGCATATCATCAAAACGTACTTGGCATCTTCCAAACTGCCACACTGGCCGTACATCTTAACTAAAGAAACACCCACCAAATCCACATGAATCCCACACTGAAGGCATCGTGCATGAACTGCTTTCCCCTCCGTCAGATATCTCATTGACGTGAACGCCCTGAAATGCTGATCGTTCAGGCACACATGCACCCACACACAAGCACGCACGCGCCCACACACAGACACATCTATATCTTATCTAGGCTTGCATACCCCAGGATACTATTGAAAGTGACAGAATCTGGTTTCACACCTTGTAAGTTCATAACCTGTATGTAAGTAGTGCATTCTCACTACTCTCCAGCTCCACGTACCAGAAATCATTGGATTCCAAGTCAGACGATCCTATAACATATTCTTGAAATCAAATATCACACACACACACACACACACACACACACACACACACACACATATAATATGTTTAATTTCTTTACTATGAAATGCACTTCTTCATGTGCATATGTACTGAACAACGTTCCTACCGTGGTATCGTCGATTTTCGGACATAACTGTGCAATGCTAAATAGTCTCCTTGCATCCGTCAGACTCCCGCACTTTCTAAACATGTCCCAAGGGAAAATGAAAGTAAAGCCCGTCAGTCTAGTTTACTGTTTGCATGTGTATAGATGTATATGTATTCCATGTCCACACACACATATGGTATATGTTAAAGTCTAGAACTATACATCTATATGTATTCCATGTTCACACATACATATGGTATATGTTAAAGTTTAGAAATTATATATTTCTAAACTTTAACATATACCATATGTATGTGTGGACATGGAATACATATACATCTATACACAGGCAATCAATCAACTAGACTGATGGTACATATATATCTCATTCTCAATATGTATGTATAAGGATAACTGTTATGTATATATACACATACAAACACATACAGGCATGCATATATTTACAGTGTCTACAACTACACCTCTACACACACATGCACAATAACATACCTGTACATATTGACGAGTCCACTGGATATGGCCCCATCCCTATCAAAACCACAATGCAAGATCAGCTCATGGATCTCCTTGCCCTGTCTGAGGTCACCCAACAAAGAGCATGCATCCAAAAGGCTGACAAACACCACCTTGTCTGGCTTCACTCCTTCCAGCACCATTCTCCAAAGATCCTGAGAGCCTCCCTCGCATCCTCATTCTGTGTGTATGCAACCACCATTGCTGTCCACGACACTACGTCCTATACATATATCTCCATCCTCAGATATAATGATATCCTATACTTTAGTATTATATATTTCCATATACATATATGTGAAGATAATAAGAACCTGAATCTGCATTGTGTCGAAAACACGCCTGGCTTCAGGAATGCTCCCACATTTTGAGTACATGTTGAGCAAAGCAGTGCTGACAACCTCCGAGGGGTTTCGAATTCGGATATGGATATTTCTCCCACGATATAAGTCACCAACACTTGCACATGCATCAAGAACGCTCACGTATGTAACTTCACTTGGTTCAAAGTTCTTCTCTAGCATCTTGTCAAAGAGCTCCAAGGCAGCATGACCTTCCCCTTGTTGGGCATATGCACCGATCATAGCATTCCACGAGACATCGTTACGTTCCTGCAGTATTATTTATTTAAGCATCTCTCTCTCTCTCTCTCAATCTCTCTCTCTCACACACACACACACAATAAACTAAACTAAACTAAACTAAACAGCTTTTACCTTCATTTGGTTGAAAACAAGTCGAGCATCTTCCAGGCCACTGCATTTGCCATACATTGTGATTAAAGCAGTGTTTAGAACGACTGTAATCTCACGACCTCGGCAGATATTCTGGAATGAATCCTTCTCGCCTAGAGAGATCTCCAATACCCGAACAGGCTCCAACAACAGCAACGAACGTTACAACACTCGGCTTCATACCTTCGGAATCCATTCTTCTGAAGAAATGGAGTCCCTTGTGGAAGTCTAGATACGTACACAGGCTGTTATCATGATGTTCCATGAGAATAAGTTCTTGCAGGTAAACTGTTCGAAGATCGTGGCTGCATAATGAAGGTCCCCACATCTACAATAATACAATGTAATCAGATATAATGACATTGACATATCAAACTAGCTTTTTGCATTCTTATCAAACATAGAAACATGGCATAAACAATGTAAATATAACAAAATTGGATATCAATGATTTACTAATAAACATATAATACATGATTTTATATAATGTGTTCATTAACGTTATTAAGAAGATAGAAGACTACATACGGCGAGAATATCATGCTTAGATTCGACTATTTATCATACATTCATATTATTAATATATAATACATACATACTTTCATATTATTCACATGTCAATGTATTTTATATGAGAGATTATAAAAAGCATAATATGAGTACTATCAATCTATGTACATATTAGTGCATTTATAAGATCATTATAATTTAGTATCAAAATCGTCTCATGCCCTTAGCAACCTATAAATATGGTTCGCTTTTGTACAAATATTATACCATTAGTGATACTAATATCATTACTAGTGTTGTTTGTGTTTGTGTGCATGTATATACAATGTAATTTGCATGTAAATACCTGCTGTACATGTTGACGAGGTGATTTGCCAAGAATACGTCCTTATCAAGCCAACGCTTCACGATCAAGGCATGCACTCGCCTCCCAAGCTGTAAAAGCTTTGCATTTCCACAGGACTGAAGGAGCGTTGCGTATACAGACTTGTGCACATCATTTCTTACCGATTCAAGCTCGAACACCTGGTCTTCCAGTGAATCCAACCTCTACAAGAAATGCAACACGATTCATTTCGTGTTGTAAGTTACCACATTAATGTACTCTCCCTCCCTCTTCTCTCTATAGATAGCCGCGTACCACATTCCGTGCTGATTCTAGTTGGGCGCTACTCCAGATATGCGACTTTCTGCTTGATTTTGCAGCGGAATCCTTCTTTCTGATGCAAAGAGCCGCCTTAGCAATCCATCGCTTCATCTACAAGCCGACATTGCCGAGCAGAGCCAAAAGCCTAAATCCCTGTTACATTCCAGCTCAATCCGGGGAATCTCTGCTTGCGCGCCATCGAGAGAACCTTCATCCTAGTGCGAGGAGCCGCCATGGCGATACACTGCAATGCGGGGAAGAACATAAACCCTAAACCCCTGTCTCAACAGTTCCGTTGATCTGGGACAAGTCAGCCGTTTGATCGAGAAACGTGCGAAGCCGTTGGATGCGGATCGGACGGTGGTCCAGGTGGCCGCAATTGGGTATACTTCACATCGTATTGACATCGACTGTTGTTTTTTGTTATCTGGTAGGGTTCGTCCTGCGTTCTGTTGATTCAGCGGTTGTGTGTTTAATCCGCTATTTGTATATGTATTCTGGAGAAAATGCTGCAAATCGATTAAAAATCCGCTAAAAATCGAGGTATTTCTCCATTTTAGCTGTGTTTATGTTAAACTAGAAGGTTTAGAGTTATGGATGTGCTGCTGTATTACAGGATTATGTGTTTGTTTAAGTTAATTGAGAGGTTTTCCATGTTGATATATGTCATTTGTTTAAGTATATGGTTGAAGTTTATATATGTGCATATCTGTATATATGGATGAGCATATATATATATATATATATATATAAACTATCACTAGATACTATAATGAATGCATGTATAGGACTGGTTCTTATCTCAGCTTACCAGAAAGCCGATGTTTATGTGTTTCTCTCTCTCTTATTGACATATATAGTTATATACATCTGAAACAGTGTGCGTGTGTGTTACTCTTATACTGTTTATACAGAGAATGGTAGTACCAGCTAATGGGATATCTAATCATTGGCTAAACACGCTACAAAACAGGGAAGTAGATCTACTTGGTGAAGAAATAGAGTACATGTCTGAAGAAGAAGAGATGAACAAAACCAACACAAAACGCAGTGAAGAAATGAGATGTACACAGTCGTTACAGGACACAGAAGCTTTAGAACACTTCAACGAGTACAAGTCTTCAAATGGTTTCAAATCCAGTGCTTTCAAATCTTCTCCAGGCATGTTATGTTTACAAATCTCTCTCTCTCTCTCTCTCTCTCTCTATATATATATATATATATATATTAGGTAGAGGTTTTGCGAAATTAATGTGGGGAGTGAAGAAGAGGGTATATTCTCAGCTCCTTTTCGGTATAAAGGGCAAGGCTCTACACACTGTAGTCGAGGTTGCTGTGGTGCTACAATGCAAGCTACACAAAGGAGCAGTTTAATTGGAGAAGAGTGTGTGGAAGACGAGCCTACTTTCCCAGTAAGTTATAAGTTATGACTTAACACACACACACGCACGCACACGCATATACACACAAACATGATAAATGCAATGTACTAGTTATTTAAACAGGAAGATCCTATGTTGTACAGTGGCCCTCATTGTGTAGAATGGCGTTCAACCGGGACGGTTAATTCACAGGTTCGAAATACGAGAGAGAGAGAGAGAGAGAGAGAAGTTCATATATAAGTGTGTTAACAGGTAGTAGAGAGCATGATTATATCTGTATTAAGACAGAAAGGCTGTTTAGGAAGTGGTCCAAGTTTATCAAACATGATACAAGATGTTTTAGCAAAAGAAATTACAGAAGGCACTACACAAATCGTTCAAGTACTTCAAGCAAATCATTAAACTAAAGTAATTCTGTATACAATATATTTAGTTATGCATAACTTACTTTACATGAGCATCAAGGAAAGCCTGTGCAACATTACGAAAACGGACGTTCACACTTGTAGCATATTTCTTCATACAGTTAACGACACTGCTTGTTATGATATCTGTGAATATATTAAATTAGTTTCACATTATAAATTAAACTGAGTTTATATATATATATATATATATATATATATATATATATATATATATATATATATATATATATTATATATCCTTTCTGAGTTTGAGGCGTGCATAAATAATATAAGCTCACAATTGCTGATAGTACCTATCACAAGCATGTATATAAGTACTTCAATAAAACACACACGCACGCGCACATGCGTATACACAGAGCTTTACCGTGTTCTCCACATGGCTTGACAAACAGGAGATAATCAAAGGAATACCTTCATTGGTAACAATCATTCTCGCATTTTGAGTATCTGAAAATATAATATTTATTAATAAAAAATAAATATTATATTAATAACAAAAGATAAATATTTTATTTAATCTATACACTCACCGGAACAACTGTTGCATATTCCACCTATTGCAAACTCGACTAGTCTTTCATTTGTTTCACTCAAACAATCCAAGAACAACTCCAGCACGTTTAGCTGTATAAAACATGTATAACTGTGTATATACACCGTATGTACATACATTACCTCACGAAAATACTCGTAATTGAACGGGTCATATGCAAAGTTTGCAAGATGAGCTACAATCTGCTCCTTAGAATCTGAGAATATTATTATCATTATTTAATTAAATGCATACCTAAATTGTTAATAGTATTAATTAAATACCTTCACAGGCGGCTTTCTGGAATTTTGTAACCAAATCCTGAAAAAAATCATAAATTTAAATTATACACAAATAAATATATAAATGCGTGCGTGGCACGGTGTGTACGCGTGCGTGCGTGCACCTGTAAATATTGCCTCCTTGGAGTCCCATACTTGCCTTGGCGCTTCCTCTGCCTATGGGGATCTGTGAACATTTATTTAGGTTAAATTTCTGGAACCAGCGGTAAAAATCAATGTTATGTAAATCTCAACCATTGGTGTTTTTAAAACAAGATCTCAGCCGTTGTTTTAAAGTGAGTTACACGTTACTGAGGGGTTTATATACTGTTTAGTATCCGAGAGTTTTAGGGTTCTTGGACTCACGGCAGCAGAGAAGGAAGGGGATCTCCTGCGCTGCCGGCAAGGCGCCGGCGTTTTCTCAATGTGAGTTTTTTGATGTCTAATCTTCGCACAGAATCGCACGGAAATAGCCCATTTCTACATCTGAAGCCGCTTCTCGGTGTCTGGATTCGTTCCATGACATTGATTTGCGTCTTCCGATAGAGAATTCGGCTACTGGAGCTGCATAATTCTCCTCCATTCCCGAAAATCCATAAAAATAATTCTTTCCCCTTATTTCTTGGAAAAAAATCCTCAATAATTTCATTGTTTCTTGTGAAAATCCGATGAAAATCCCTTTTTCTGCAAAATCCTTCAAATCCCTCTTGCGGAAATCCCAGTTTAATCCTTGTGCGTGATTTTTCCCTCTCAATCTGTTTCCGGGTACTCATCTTAGCCTTTCCTGATTTTGCCCCTGTTTTACGTGTCTGTGTCGATGTATGTGTGAGTTTGTTTTTCTGATGCGGTCATGGATGTCTTGGCGGTCTACCATCTTCTAAAGAGGTCTTCGCGTGATGCTGCTTCTGGGTCTAATGCAGTTGCCTGTTTGATACACTAATCTGTCCTCTGATTGTAGATTAACATGGAGAACCACAGGAACTTCGAAGGAGGAAGGAGGACGTTTAAAAATTCTGCTCGCTACTTCGACAGGTTCTATAAATAATGTGACACACTCATACTTAAGTGTGATTGACATAAGTATATATATTCATTTTCTAACAAGCACGAGCACAGGAACCGAAGGCGGTCACAGACAAACAAGACCAGGAGAGAACGGGAACTCGAGTTTGAGAATGAAAGAGGCGGAGGACAACGTGCATATCTCGAAAAGGTACCCATATTATCTCTCAGCATGTTATTCTTTAATTATGTACATATTTATTATAGTATCACATCTTTTTCTTAAACAGACCGCTGAAGGAAAGGAAGTTCTGAAATATGGAACTAGAGCCACAGCCCGTGCCCGAGACTAAGCCCGTGCTTGTGGAATCCCAAAAGGAAGCTCTCAATGACAGCAGTCGTAAGGTAACGCGCGCGCGCGCACAACACACACATGAACACAGTTTGCATATAACTAGTTATGTGTCATGGTTTCTCACTTTTATTTTTATGAAACACAGAGGAAACGACTGGATGAAGCACGAGGGTACCAGAATGAAGTTTTCGAAGAGGCGAAGAAGAAAAACATCATTGCATTTTTAGACACTGGCGCAGGCAAAACGTTCATTGCTGCCCAACTTATAAAGCACTGTTCAGAAGAAATATTCGAAAAGCATAAGAGAGACATGGTCTGCATTTTCCTCGTTCCAAAAGTTCCCTCGTTGAGCAGGTATGTGTTTAGGGCGTGTGTATATTAATGCATATGCACATAAGGTTGTATTGCACACACATATGCACGCACTCGCATTCAAGCTTTAACAACTTCGATTTGACTACAGCAACGACGTGAAATTGAAGAGCTCACGGGTTTCGTGGTGGGCGGTTATTCTGGGAAGAGAGGTGAAAAATACAAGCATGGTCCTCCAGAGGAGGATAGAGTTAAAGGTTGGAGACGGGCAATAGAGGAAAAAAAGGTTAGTACTTATCATGCATGTTCAGTCTATATCGGATTCTCATGTATATGCGTTATCCACAGCATTCAACCGTATGTGTATACGTAATAATCAGTGCCATGTACACACATACACATAAATAAACATATAGGTGCATACTATACTGTGTCAGGTATTTATAATATGTATACCAACCATGCACAACACATATGCTTTATAATATCTGAAATCTGTTCTGTTCATGCATATATATCATAGATTGATATATATACGTCATATGTGTCGTAGTTATAACTCATGTACATATGTACATATTAACTATTCTGCGCGCGCGTGCCTGTGGGTCTGCACCAGTTCATGACATGGCGTGGTTATTTCAGGTTCTGGTCATGACACCACAGATACTCCTAAATTTGTTAATTCACGGATTATTATATAATGGAGGAGATCGATCTTTTGATGCTGGACGAGTGCCATCACGCAGTGAAATCCCACCCGTACGCCCAGATTATGCAAGATTATTATCACAGAGGAAAATCCGAGAAACGCAGACCTAAGATCTTTGGCATGACTGCGTCTCCTATCAACATAAAAGGTAATGCACGTGTATGTATATGGAGTTTTTAATACGTATGTATGTCTTTACCTATGCATAATGCATACGTATGTATGTATCTCTCCCTCTCCTCCTCCCTCCCCCGACCCTCTCTCTCTCTCACACACACACACATACTAGTTAGAGATGCATATCCGTATATATCTTGATTTGTTTCAATTTTGCAGGGGTAACAGACAAGGAGGACTGTGCAGTAAGACTAAGAAACATGGAAGTGAGGCTAGATGCAGAGGTATATACCCTTCACGACAGGAAAGAGCTTATGAAGCACGTACCGATGCCAAAAGAGATTATTGAGGTGTATGACAAAGCTGCGTTTCCCGTACACTGGCACCTCCTTGAGAAGATCAAACAAATGGAAGACAAGTCACTGGTACGTGTTATACGAGTATACATACATTTCTCTATAATATAATAAGCCTCTGTGTACTTTACATGTTCAACATACATACATACATATAAACTCATTTTTCTTCACTAGTATTATTTGTACTTGGTAATGGAGCTACCATTTTGTGTGTTACGTTATATGGGTAAATTATGTAAGTTTATGTTTCATGTTCTATCAGTATAAAAACGATATATTATTATACTGTAAACGTTGACAACTTATATATAGAAATGTACAAATTTTAACATGCATGTATGTTATAACATATATTTTAATGGATGCACTATTATTAACTTATATACAGCTACTGCTCGGAGTAAGAAACCTAGCAAGTGGCAGCAAATGGGATCTCGTGACGCAGGCTATGAAGGTGTGAGCACAGAGTCAAACCACACACACACACACACCACACACACATTTACACATTTGTATGTACATACAAGGTATACATACATAATACGACTATATATTATATTTGTGTTTCTGGTTAAAGATTCATACGGCCGTGATGAACGCACCGAAGGAGATCTAGCGGAGGATTTGCGGAGTAGGCTAGGAAACATTGTATATTCATTTGCGGAACTTGGCCGGTGGTGTGTGCTTATAAGGTAAGTATATAATATGTGAACTTTGTAACCCAAGTTTCATACAGAGGCTTTTGTAGTTATATACATAGTCACATACACAGTGTAATAATACTGCAATATAAAAGTGTATAGTCTGTCAAACAATATATGCAACATGATTCAGCGTATATGTATAATACTTTTTTTGTATGTCGTTTACAGATTATATATAATTAGTTTTTGTACTACACATCTAATTGTAAATAAGTTACTTATTTAAAAGGCTGTATATAATTATTTTGTTTAGCCTTCAATTAGTTATAATTGTAATAAGTTACTTATGGCTAAATGACAGGTTGCCTCAAATTATTTGGAAAAACTAAGCAACAATGAGGAGAGAAAGTGATCAAGAAGATATTGCATATCAAGAACCTTATTTGAGACAGATTGTGGATCTTCTACGGTGCGAACTTATAGAAGGCGCTGCTGCATATCCACAAGCTACCTCAATGCATCTGATCACGTTGAAGAGGGGAGGTTGAAGAGGGTGAACTCACTGATACTACTAAAGGTACTCAATTTTACATACTGTGTCTTGTACTACCAAGTATATGTATATAGGAAGCAATAGTCTGCTTAATTAAAGTTATACGTATCACATATATACAAGTGATTTATATGTATGTACACTGTTAATGTTCGCACGTTCAATGCATAATGGTTTTCTGCAGGTCATTTTGGTGATCTTTCCGATACAATTCTGGGTGCAGCAGTTGCAGATGGCAGAGTAACACCGAAGGTGCAAAGATTGGTAGGCATTCTTCACAAGTACGAAAAAACGAAAGACTTCCGTGCTATTGTCTTTGTTTGAGCGTCGGGTAGCTGCCGATATTCTTCCATATGTAAGCTTACGCATATATGTATTATGTCCGTGTGTGTTTGTGTTATCATATAATTTGTTCTGTGTATGTACGTGTGCTTGAGGCTCTCTCTTTCACTTTCTCTCTCTCTCTCTCTCTCTCTGAACTTGTATATTAACTGGTAAGAATTTTGCGGATTTTTCTTTTGTGCACACACAAAATGATATGAATATATATGCATATTTATATTGCAGCGTATGTTTGTGTTAATCTCTGTCGATTGCAGGTGTTCTCAGAGATTCCTTCATTAAATTTTCTTAGGGCGGGAGGTCTCACAAGCCAGTCTAATAACAAAGACACATGTGGGATACAGTCAGCTGATAACTTGAGAAAGTTCCGGGATGGGGATGTAAGTCTTTTCAGTTTAACTTAACTTTCACACTACTGTATTGTATAGTTAAAGTTTATGTTTCAGAAGATTAGCTTGATGTAGTGTGTGTGTGTGGGTGTTAAGGATTAATGCGAGTGTTTTACATTATGCATCACTGTGCTGGCTGCTACTAGCGTTGCAGAGGAAGGACTCGATATCCGCAAGTGTAATGTGGTTATTCGATTTGACCCTGCCAAAACTCTACTGGCTTATATTCAGTCCCGTGGACGTGCTCGGATGCCGGGTTCGGATTATATTCTCATGCTTGAGAAGTAAGTCCTGTGTGTGTACATTTACGTTGCATAAGCATATATGTGTGTATATGAAAATACAATGTCATAATATTTCAATAGAGAGATGCATGATACATATATGCATATGAACGCATTTATTCTTATCTTAAACGTTAGATGTCCCACGCATATATCATATATACAGATGCATTTACTATCCAGCTGCATCAAAATGATCACGCAGATATGTTTGTCTGTTGTATTTATATATGTAGCTTTATTATGCTGGGGTGTATATACAAATGTTTTGTTCTTTTTTGTACAGTGGAAATGCGTATCATGAAAACGTTCTGCGTAGATGTCGCGAAAGCGAAGAGACACTAAGAAATGGAGCACTAAAGAGGTTGAAGCTGAGCGATAGTAAAGAGGCAGAAATTGTGGCTTTATTGAGCCATGTAGGACCGAATTACACAGTCCCTTCCACAGGAGCAAGGGTTACCTTAAATACTGCAGTTGGTTTAATTAGTGTGTTACTGCTCTCAACTCCCCAGTGACAGGTGTGTATATGTGTACCTTCGTGTGCGTGTGTGTTAGATAGAGAGAGAAAGTCTATACATGCGTAGTATGTGCTCATATACATACATACATGCATACATATATGTATATGTGTGTGTGTGTGTGTGTGTGTGAGAGAGAGAGAGAAGAGGAGAGAGAGTAAGAGAGCGAGAGCATAAGTCTAAGGTTTTTGATGTTTATACATGTGCAGATTTTGTGTGTGACGTATGTAATATAACAGAATTCTGTTTGACGTCTTGTTGCGCCCCCTTTGAGACAGGCGTTATGTTTGTGCATATGTATGTATGTATGCATGTATGTATGGTGAATACATGTGTGAAATAAATACTGTATAAACAGACCTGTTTATGTTGAATGTCTATATGATTGGAAATGTATATAACGTATTTGTATATACATATGTAACAACGTTATTTGGTTTGAGTACAGGTATTCTAGGTTGAAGCCCAAATATCTTTGCACTAAACAGACGGATGGTGCTATTTCACGGTATTCTTGTAAGCTTCAATTTCCACCTAATGCTGCTATGGAGTCCCTAGAAGTTTCAAATTGTGCATCACCCAAGGAATCAAAACAGGTACTGTATAAGAACTTGAACATATTCATATGTATAGTCACGAACAACTCTAACTCTCTTTCTCTAAACGTGTTTATACATGTATATCTCTTTATATATAAGGAAAATAGAAATTTAAACGCTCTAGCTTCCATTAATTCATTTGCTGGCTACACATGTTTTATATGTGTTTATATAAGTTTTAATATATTTACTTATGATTTTATGGAACTTATATTGTTTTTCTTATATTTTAAAGACCGTTTGTTTGGAAGCGTGCAAGAGACTTCACGAGTTAAATGCGCGTTAACGGACTTTCTTATCCCAGTCAAAATAAAGCTAGATACCAGCGAGGTCAGTGCAGACGGGGAGCCTCTTCCTGGAAACTGCTCGCCACAGAGAGTACTATCCTGAAGGCATTGCTGAAGTCCTGAAGGTATGCATTTATACATCTACTTATAATTCACATATGCAAGCTTCAATGTTATGCCCAGCAAGTGCATCTGCATAGGCGTATTTATGCCAGTTCTGGCACACGTGTACGTGTCTGTACATAACACACACACACGGTCGCTAGATTTATATACCAATGATTACACAACTGCGAACATATATATATATAATATATATATATATATATATATATATATATATAAATGCATGTATTTATCGATGTCAAAATAAACTTCGCAGGGGGATTGGATTCTCAATAATGATGAAAAGGAAACTATTTGTTTGCACATGTACAGGGTGCATTACACTAACATTGGATCTTCAAATGACCAGACGTCGGACTTTGGGATACTCTTTGGTAGAGAGCTAGATTCTGAGGTCTTCTCTCTCTCTCTCTCTCTCTCTCTCTCTCTCTCCTCTCTCTCTCTCTCTCTCTTCTTACGCGCGCACACACACACACACACACAACATACAAATGCGTTATGCATATGGATACACATTTGGCTTTAACTTGTGTATATTATCACGGGGATGGTTATGGTGCTAAACTATTCTCTACAGCTATTACACGTCTCTATGGACCTTTTATGGCGCGGTCGCTTACCGCTCAAGCGTCAATTGAGTATACTGGAATTCACGACTTCTCAGCCAAAGCGGTAAGTTAATATATGACAATATCGTTAATAGATATCTCGAGAATATCATAATAGATATTCTTAGTATGCGAGCATATGTCAGCTGTATTATGCTTAATATAACAATGTGAAATTGTATATGCATGTATATATGTGCATAATATGTATAAATATGTATGTATTTATATTTTAAGTTTTTTTTTTAATCATTTTTGGCAGCTTAATGAGATAAAAGAGTTTCATGTGCGGCTCATGAGCATTGTTCTCGACGTGGACGTAGATCCTTTGAAGACAAGCTGGGATGAGAACAAGGCCTATTTGTTTGTCCATTAACAACAAGCATAAGCGTAAACTGGAGTTTAATTAACGAAGTTGTTCGCAAAGATGTCTGGAAAGAACCTCTTCAGAGAGCAAGGCCTGACGTTCACCTTGGAACAGATGAGTAATATATATTTTAACTTGTTTTGTACATACATACATATACAATATACATATATATTATAGATATAGATATAGATATAGATATGTAGATGTAGATGTATAGATAGATAGAACACATATATATAGAACGTGTATGTGTGTCGCACACACACACAAATATTTGGCTGAAATATATGTATCTTCTGAGTACTTGGACACGTTTAAATAGAGAGCCTTGGGAGGGGATAGGAGGGAATACGCTTTTGGTAAACTAAAATCTAGGCAACATCCGACTTATGGGAAGCGAGGAGCGGTAGCATCATACGACGTCATTCAGAACTCTGGACGCGAGATCATCGGACTCCTGGTATGGATGTGCATGTGCACGCCATATATTGTGGTATATCAATGTAATATTAAATATGCTCCCCTCTTCTCTCTACACACACGCGCATAGTATTGTTTGTATGTATGTCTCGATGCATGTAGATATTTATATAGCTTAATTTAAAAAGCAAAGGTATGTTATCTTGTATATATGTATCCATATGTATATGTTTTGTGTGTCTGTAACTCATACTTTTCTCAGCAGAGATCGTACAGAGGGGAAACTTAAAATGCAAAGTGGTTATGTTTTTGCTCATGAAATAGTGGGAAAGATTGTTACTACGGCTCATTCAGGAAAGAGGTTCTACGTAGAATCTGTTCATCCTGAAACCACTGCTTCAAGCTCATTCCCGAAAAAGGACGGATATTCTGGGCCTCTCGACTACAAGACATACACAGACTATTATAAGCAAAAGTAAGTACAAGTACATGCGTATATGTGTGCGCGTACACACGTGTATTATATATAATATGCTCTACTCTTTATTAGAGTAATATCTATACATTAGTATATATGCTGTTTACCTAACGTAAGTATGACATCCACTATACTTCATACATTTGCTTACAGATATGGGGTCGATCTTGAATATCCAAACCAACCAATGATTCGTGGACGTGGAGTCTCTAAATGCAAGAATCTTCTATCCCGCGATTTGAGACATTGAAAGGTGTGTGTGTTCGTCTGTGTGTGGTGTGTGTTATTTACAGCTTTATGAAGTTTGAGAG
Source organism: Selaginella tamariscina (assembly GCA_003024785.1). NCBI lineage: Eukaryota > Viridiplantae > Streptophyta > Lycopodiopsida > Selaginellales > Selaginellaceae > Selaginella > Selaginella tamariscina. The sequence continues at coordinate 159,031 of PUQB01000491.1, forward strand.
GTATCACACACACACGGCATGCTTATAAATGATATATATAATGTAAATGGGTAATTTATGAGGTTGAATCAATACTTTAAATTGCAGATGGTGAAAAGGAGGTGCAGGATAAAACGTATTATGTTATGCTTCCTCCTGAAATTTGCATTATACACCCTTTGTCAGGTCCTCTTGTAAGGGGTGCTCAGCGTTTACCTTCAGTTATGAAACGGGTTGAGAGCATGTTACTTGCCATACAACTCAAGCATCAAATTGGCTTACCTATTCCTGCTGCAAAGGTAAATGATTAATATTATCATATGAAGGTCTGTATTTTATGGTAAAAAAATGTTAATGTTAAAAATATGTACTATATTAATGTATAGAATGCATTATACATAGTACTATATAGATATATAAGCTTAGAGTTGTGATAAAACATGCTAATATTCATGCCATATTTTCATTTGGCTTACATACAAATACAAACCCATATTTTTTCTGTACATGGTTCAGTATTCGTCACTATTCACTATACATTTAACACACACTAACTTCCAAGTGTGATAGGTACTTGAAGCCTTGACAGCGGCATCCTGCCAGGAAACATTCTCTTACGAGAGAGTGGAGCTACTGGGAGACGCTTTCTTGAAATGGGTAATAAGCAGGAAGCTATTCCTTCAAAATCCGACTACTAGAGAAGACACTTTCACTTCGGAGCGTCAGAGAGTAGTCAGCAACTCCGCACTATACCAAAACGCTCTAAGGAGGGGTCTTCAGAGCTTTATACAGGCGGACAGGTTTCACCCTGCTAGATGGTGTGCCCTGGTGTACCGCCTGAGTTTGATGACGATGCAGAATTATCAGACTCAGATGAGGATCTTCCTATAGTGGATAATGGAAGGGATCCCGGTAAGTGACACACATACACGCGCACGTACGCACGCATTTAGTGACACGGTCAGGTATTTGTTTCTCTCTTATTTGTGCTGTGTGGTGCTATATATATGAATGAATGTGTAGTGAAGCCTGATGTATATAATTGCAGAAATGGATATGGATACGATTCAAATATGTTAGAAGATGGTGAAATAGAGGAGCATCTACAAGGTGCATACCGGGTGATTTCCAGCAAAACATTAGCAGATGTGGTCGAGGCGCTCATTGGAACATACTACGTTGAAGGTAATCTGTGAGCTTAGCCTATGCATAAGGAATGTATATCACATCGATCTCCGATGCATATGCATGCTTGTTTTCTATACATTAATTTAGCATTACGCTGTTTTTGTGTAGATTATATAGATAATATTAAATACGCATACATTTTTTATATGCGCAGGTGGTATAAATGGTGCTGCACATTTTATGGAGTGGATTGGTATAGATATACACTATGCCACGGAAGAAGAGGCGGCAGCTCGGAAGGGTTGCTGGATATCCGAACTTACGCTCAATAATGTGAACTTTGCGAGTCTGGAGAGTGCAATCGGATACACATTTACTGCCAAAGTCTTCTCGTGGAGGCAATTACACACATTACCAGACCCCTTCTTGTGGAGCACATTACCAGATCCATTGAGAAGCGTCATTACGAACGGCTTGAGTTTCTAGGTAACTAGTAATATATGTATGTCTTTGTTTGTGAGGGACTTGCACAGAGATTCTTTCTCTCTCTTTAACAATATGTTGCGTTATATATGCAATATATTGTTGTACACTGCGTTGACTGGATTAGTAATACATATGTAGTGTATTTTTCTATTTTTTTTTACAGAGGACATATCACCAGCATGTGTTTATATAGTACTATATAAAGTATTGAACTGTATGGTAATCCTTAATATCAATTTAATTGTTCATCTGTAATATGAACAATTTAAATCGGTATTAATTAATATATAACCCACAAAACGATACCGTGCAGGTGACGCTGTGCTTGATTATCTTATTACGAGGTACCTGTTCTTTAAGTATCCGAAGGTAGACCCTGGTCTTCTTACGGATCTTCGTGCTGCCGAAGTAAATAACGAGAATTTTGCGAGGCTTTCTGTTAAACACAAGTTTTATTTACACCTCCGTCACACTTCATCCTTTATGGAGAATTCGGTAATGAAGAAATATACATCCTTCTTCATTATATATATATAACCCCACCCCCCTCAGCTCTCTCTCTCTCTCTCTCTCAAAGTATGGCTGTTTTTTAGATTACAGACTTTGTGAAAGACATAACACCGGAGCTAAACAACAACGTGAAAGTCAACTCATTTGGAATTGGAGATGTTAAAGCGCCAAAAGTTCTAGGAGATATGTTCGAATCTATTGCTGGTGCTGTGTTTATTGATACTGGACTAGACATGGATAGGGTTTGGAAGGTGAGCTACATATATTGTATAATGGTGAGCAGACTGTTAAGGCTTGGTTTGCTGGTTGTTGGTTCATACTGATACCACCATAAAAACATGCAAACTGTGTGCTTGTTAATGCTGTACTTGTATATTTGGTAGTAATGTGTGTATAGTGTGCATACGATGTACGTAACGTGTCTGTTTGTTTGAACAGGTTTTGAGAGCTTGGTGCAACCACTGGCAACACCATCAACACTACCAGTGCATCCAGTCAGAGAGCTACAGGAGCGATGCCAACAGCGAGCAGAAAGCTTGGAATACAAAGCATCGAGGATAAAGGACTTAAAATCAAAGACGAAGGACTTGGCCATTGTAGAAACCTTTGTGGACGGGGTTTTAATCGCCTCTGCAACAAGCTCACAGAAAGGGTTGGCTAGAAGAAAGCTGCAGCTAAGGCTCTGGAGATTCTCAAGGTATGCTGATAATGTATATATAATGTGTGTGTGTGTGTGTAGATAGATGTTAATAATATGCTTTTGTTTCTTACGTTTGTCATGCATCTATAATAAAACCAAATCATAATCAGAGTATAAAAACCTCTAAGCACTTAAATTATCTATAGATATGCATTTTATTTATTTTGTGTGCAGGAGAAAGACAAGCAGCAAGAAGAAGAAGAAAAGAAGAAGGCTGGCAACATTGAGAATGACAACAACTTTAAGCAGAGGGTTCATGATATTTGCCATAAGCAAAATTGGTCTCTTCCAAGATACAGGTCAGCCACTTAGTATTATATATATATAAATATATATTATATTTTTCCTTCTTTTAGAAAGAAGCCGACATTTTGTTAGAATAATATATTTTACTATTCTATATATTATACTCATCCCGTTTATGCATAGAATGCTCTCTCTCTCTCTCTCTCTCTCTCTCTCTCTCTCTCTCTCTCTCTCTATTATATATATATATAATATTATAATACACACACACACACACACACACACACACACAATTTATTTATTTATTTATGCAGTCTGATACGTGAGACGGGGCCTGCACACGGAAGAGGTTTACGTATGGAGTGGTTTTAAAAACAAAGGCTTTTCAGTGTCCGAAATGCGAAGGGAGGACATGCCCAACATTAAGAAGGCCCAGAATAGCGCAGCCAAGGTGTTGCTTGAAGTGATTAAGGCTAATGGATTAACAACTTAATCTTTTACGCGTGTAAGGTAATTTTATTTATTTATTTTTTTCAATTGTTTATTTCTTTATATTACATCTTGGTGGATACTCATATATTTTTATAAATTAACTCTCTCTCTCTCTCTCTCTCTCTCTCTCTCACACCACACACACACACACACGTATGCATTACACAGTATGGCTTGTGCCCATATGTGCATATAGATGTATCATTGATGTTTAATATCTAAGCATAATATTCTTTATGCAGGTTTACAAAACAACTGATACTGTTCCATTGTTTAGCACCGCAATTTTTTAATTCTTTCTTCCTTTATATATTTATTTTTCTTTATTTTGAAACTAAATGTGAACGAGAATATTCTTGTCTAAGTAGGGTCTAATTTTAGATGCTATAAATATTATAGAATTAATAATAAAAATAATTGCATGTATATTATTTCATATTTTATATATCACGTGTCCCTAATTATTAATATATCAAGAAAATTATTTATTCATTTAAATTAAAATAAAAAAGATTCCATTGACTCTTTAATTGATTTAAATAAATTGAATATATTCTAGCATATTCCTACTGTTGAGATTCATTTTTTTAGAAGATCCAACGGTCAGATCAAAAGCAACCTTTCCATTGTTAAGAAAAAGACACGCTCACGTGTCCCACACGCACACGCATTTTCAATATCAGTGCGTGGGCACATCCTCGTCCTCACTGTACTTATAAACGTTGTCATTATACTTAAACCCCTTCATTATACTTGAGCTGCAATATTAGCCGTCCGTTTTCCTAATCGGCCTAAACATAAGCTGTTTAGGCACCTTAAGCTCTTGTAATACAAACCTCCCATGGCTCCTTATAGGCTGTAAACCACCAATGGCAACTGGGATGGGAATTGAGACGGCAACTTCCTTGCTAACGAAGATAGCGGTGGCGGGAATATCCGCAGTCGTCTTGACGTATCTGCTTCCCTACACTCTGTACAACATAGAGTAATGCATATATCACACACCATATGTATATATAATATGTTAACATCTCTCTCCTCTCTCACACACACACACAAGCATAGAGAGAAGAGAGTTACCGTATATAAGCCACTATTGTGTACATAATATTAGAAATGTGTATGTATATTCTCTCTCTCTCTCTCTCTCTCTCTCACACACACACACACACACACAGTATATACATACACATTTTTAATATGTATGTACACATATGGCTTATGTAAGTCTTTCATAGATAAATATGTATGTACACATATACTTTACCGTATCGTGTAGACTTCTTAAGAGGAATATCCTGAGGCTTCTGGAGTGGAATATGCTCTTCATAGTTGGTGGTATCTGGAAAAGACTCTAAAGGTTTACAAGTTACTATTTCCTTGTCGAAAATGCTACTCGTGGCTTCTCCATAGCCCTCCCATTTCCAAGCTCTCCAAAACTGTACCCAAAACAAAAAAAAGAACATATATTAATAAAATATACATGCATTTTAACTATATAGCTATGTATATATGTGAGAGAGTGTACATCTACATATACACACAGCTAATTGTGAGTTAAATATTAACACGGTACCCACTTATATAAAAACATATAAACACACACAATATATATATGTAAAGAGTTTCCGAGTGTACGTGCGTATACACATTTATATACACAGACGTGTAGAACAAATAAACCAATCAAAGGTGGTAAACTTATTGCATATGCATTTGGTGTGTGTGTGTGTTGTGTGTGTGTGAGAGAGAGAGAGAGAGAGAGAGAGCTGTTGAATTCACATAAATGAATTAAAAGTGTCTCAATTTGGGAACCCACATTACGCATATAGATATGTATGTCACTTGTCAGGCATACAGAAGGATTTAAATATAAATATTATACATGCAAAATTGAATTTTCATATTTAGTTTTTCCAATTTCTTTATTTTAATTCTCTTTTTTCATACCTCTGGGAAGGGAGCGATCGATCGAGCGATGCCCTTAAAGCGGCAAAGTAAAAAGGCTGTTGTGAAAGGGCAACTGTTCCATTGATTTTTGCGTATTGTATGTTTGGCACGCACAAACACGACAGCAGGAACCCTTGGATCTTTTCATCGAGCGGTATATCTTCCGCCGCGTCTTAATAGCTGGCATAGACCAGCGGTTGCAATGTGGACACGTAGCCAAATATGCCCTAAAATTCATTGATCTAGTTTGTATTTTAACAGTCATAGCATCTTCCGTTGTAGTCTAGTTGGTTAGGATACTCGCTCTCACCCGAGCGACCCGGGTTCAAGTCCCGGCAACGGAAGTCTGTTTTTTTCGTTAAGTAAAAAAAATCAATTTTTTGTTTTCTTAATAAAAACTGATAGAAACTATTGTAGGTCATTTAACCGACGTTTTTTTTTATAATAAATAATGGATATTTATAATTTTTTAATGTATATATGGAAATATTTATATTTCATTTACTAAATTATTCTCTAAACTTACAAAATATTTATATTTCATTTACTAAATTATTCTCTAAACTTACAAAACATGGGAGTTTTGCAACACTCGTTCTTTCTTTATACCACTTGCTGTTGTCTGTTGTTTGCCGCACTCTCTAGAGCAGATACCAGTTCTTCACTGCTTGTATTACTAAGCTGCACATATAATATATATATATATATATATATTACACGCGCGCGCGCGCGCGTGTGTGTGTGTGCATACTAAGACATTAACCCAGTATTAAGATCAATGCATACAAACACAACACACACACACACACCTGGACAGTGAAGAAGAGTATCGAATGGTTTTCCTAACGTGGCAATATTTGATTGGATGACATGAGCGTTATGCTCCTCAAGTGTGGAAAGTATTCTCAAAGCAAGCCCTGGACTTCTCATACATATCATTTTATTACTGTGTGTGTTCCTAATGTTGCATTTCTATTTCTGCACCCTTAACCTGTTAAAATCAACCAAAACTATCGTCATATATTAAATATCATATCTAAATAATTTATGTATATATTATTAATTATATTTACGTATACATATATAGTTATAATTTAATTTATAAGCATACACTGGGGTTTGACTCTCCTTCGTTTGAAGACGTTGCTAGCGTTCTTTCAGGTTCCACTTGCAATGCTCTTCTTTTATGCCGGTGAATATTCTTGCTGTTTGCCAGTAACTGTAGCTCTTTAAGTTTCTTCTCTAGATCAAGTACGTAGTTTATTGTCTCTCCCACTATTGATGCCTTATCCTTCTGCATATAACAAGGGTATGTATGTATATGTGCATACGTACGTGTGCATATATACTGATTAAAATATAAAATTATTATTAATTATGTAATAATACTATATTCATTTATTTACCTTGGGGATTTTGGTAAGAGAGCTTTAAGTGCAGTAAATTTTCATTCATTTCTTCACGGCGTTGTCTCTCAGCAAGAATGTGATTCTCTCTCTGGAACTGTGTCCTGTGTGGCGTCTTCTCCGATCTTAAGAGTTCAGCTGGCACAATGCCTGGTAAGCCAGCATTTCTTGCTTTGCCTGGGCCTCACTTACATAAATATATATCAATAAATATATTTTCATCATACTACACACACACACACACACATATATATATATCGTGTGTGTGTGTGCATCACATAAGATATGATCTCTTCTCTCTCTCTCTCTCTCACACACACACACACACACACACACACAACACACACACAAGTGAGCTGGCATGCTAGGACATGAAATAATGTGCATAAGACACAATTACACAAGAAGTCTATGTATTTAAGCTAAACACTCTCTTCCTGTGTTTGTTTTATTATGACTGTATCTATACATAAATGAAAAACTACATGAGAGTTGCTATGTTATCTAAACACAATTATGAATCGTATATATATAGTTGTAAGACTTTTCCCATCCTCTCTCTCTCTCTCTCTCTCTCTCTCTCTCTTCTCTCTCTCTCTCTCTCTCTCTTCTCCTCTCTCTCTCTCTCTCTCTCTCTCTCTCAACACACACACACACACACCACACACATGTATATATATACATATGGGACATATATAAGTACTCACGTTATAGAGGCATTGCCGAAAGGCACCAATCCAGGCTCCTGCTCCTCTCCAAAATGCTGAAGAACATTTGCATTCGAGAATAACCTGTCCCCTGTGTAGGAAGTATATCCTGGAACTCACTCTTGAATGGCATTTGCTCATAAGACGAGCAGCTCCCTAGATCCTGTGAACATTCCAGAATCTTTCCTGCTTATGGTTGTATTCAGATTCCCCATTCTGTTGCTGTGTGTATTGAAATGATACTGGTAACATTCTTTCTCCCCTTGTTCTCCCCTTATAATTCCAGAAAAGGGGAAGAAGAGAGGAGCTTTCTAACACACAGTTTTATTACATGAATATTCATGTTTTGAATGGGATTATATGCGGGAAAAGCATGAGTAAGGGGATGTGTATACGTCATGCAAACGCAAGGCGTGTGTGGGTTTAACCCGTGAAGACATTTTATTACTGTTTATTCTTATGTGTATGATTTGGAGTGTAGCCAAATATAGTGCTATAAGATTGAGAGAAGTGATACATATATATCGTTTGAATTATTTTCTTTTACATGTGTGGGTGTGTGGGTATAAGCTGGCAATGCGTGGACTCTTGTGTGTTCCAAATTGTTTCAATTAAATGATATAAATATTATTAAATAATTCATATATATATCTATTCAACGTCCGTTGACCATAAAGAACATGATTAGAAGATAATGGTCCCTGTTTAAATATGATTAATTCATTATAGAACCTGGTGTGTGTGTGTAGTTTGACAAGTACATAAGAAGAACTCTCCTCTTCTCTCTCTCTCTCTCTCTCTCCCTAACATAAACACAAGCTAATTATGCGTTACATGTTTGCTAAGTGGTTAAATGTTAATATGTTCGTAACACAAAAAGAGACGTACCTCACACCAAAAAAAATGGGTATATATATCTAATTGATTGAGTACTATGCCTCAACGGGGGTCTCGGGGCGGATATTCTCTATGGGAGTATATTCTTCGTTGCCAACTTAACTTGGCGTGAAGAAACAGAACTTAGCCTTTTGAGTGTACCTTTAGACTTCCAATAAGTGGGGATAATTATTGTTGGTAATCTCCTGCTTTCCACTAATTCGGGATAATCAATGGTGTAGTGTAATCCCTGCTTTCCCGTCTTGAAAGAGCGCTTTTCACTACTACGTGAGCAACACATATCAAGTTCCTCATCTCACACACCTGAACGAGCTGTCAGTGTGTATGCATGCATGCATGCATGCGCGTGTGTGCGTGTGCGTGTGTGGTGTGTGTGTGTTGAGAGAGAGAGAGAGAGAGAGATTTATACCTCTACATCCCATGTTGGGCTTCCAGCCGTGTCTAAAAGAGATGCTCCTCCCACACACTTTCGAGTTCCTCAAGAAGGCTCTGAGCAATCTCTAGTCGTTCTGTAGATCGAACAATCCCAACGTAATCCCACATTATCTGCTGTAATAACTTCCGTTGGCTCCGAGTAAACTCTCTAATTTCCCCAAGTTGACCCTCATCAAGCACAGCCTCTGAATACACAGGCCTAGTCCATTCATCACACTCGTCATACGTCCTATACGTACCCTGTATCCTCTTAAAATGCTCCTTTGAAGGAATTACTGCCCTCTGTGCAAACACTAAAGCCTCTAGCAAAGAATTACTGGCCAACCTGTTAGCTCCATGAAGACCAGTACATGTAACTTCCCCTGATGCGTACAAGCCCACTAATGAAGTCTGTCCAGAGAGTCCTGTCTGTACACCCCCGCACATATAGTGTGCTGCAGGTACAACGGGTATCGGTGCCTTTGTTATGTCTAAGCCATACTTTAAACACTCTCTTGCAATATTTGGGAAGTGAGTATGTACTTCTTTCTCCGGCTTGTGGTAATGTCGAGGTAGACAAAGCTCTCTTACGTTTCTTTAATTGGTCGTCTATGCTCCGTGCCACAACGTCTCTCGGTGCTGTGTATAAAAACATGTATAAGTCTTTTATGTATCTCAGATACATGTATATATACACACACATTCTATACGAAATGTACGGAGTGTTACTCACCTAGCTCGGCCCTTGCGTCATACGAAGGCATGAATCTTTCCCTGGCTAAGTTGTAAAGCTTACCACCTGCACCACGTACGGCTTCCGTGATGAGGAAAGCATTCTCACGTGACTTTGGTTTGATAGGCAAGCCTTCATCTGCCAATGCAGTTGGATGGAACTGAACAAATCTGCACACAAGTGTGTGCTTAGAACTTGTGTCTATGTATATAAACACGCACCGTCACACAGACACGGTTGTGTGTGTGTGTGTGTGTGTGTGTAGAGAGAGAGAAAGATGATTTACTCCATGTTAGATATTACTGCACGTGCACGATGACCCATGGCTACTCCATCCCCTGTTGCGACCTGTCAACAAATAAATGATGAGCTTTATCTTAACGTACACTTAAAGAAACGTTACTATATAAAATAAAAAACAAATATCAATAATAAAATTACCAGTGGATTAGTAGTGGTCGGATAAATATGACCAGCTCCTCCAGTAGCTAACATCGTTACAGCAGAAATGAAGCGAACTATCTGCCATACAGCTAAATGCTTACACTTCTAATTATATCTATGTACACTTTGGCATATAATTACACCAGTTATAACTTCTTACCTCCTTAGTTCTAACGTTCAAAGCGTCCAATCCATGGCATGTGATTGTGCCTCCATCCTGTACGAAGTTGGCATCATAAAACACACACACAGACACACACACAATACCTCTCGTGTTAATAAGTCCAGAGCAAAGTGATGCTCAAAGATAGAGATACGAGGATTATTCTTTACAGCAGTTAACAACGCACGTTCAATCTCTCTTCCAGTCATGTCAGCTGTATGGACTATACGATGATGCGAGTGGCCCCCTTCTCGTGCAAGGTGTAGCTGCCCGTCTTCACTGTGGTCAAAAGAAGCCCCAAAAGCCATCAACTCTTTCACCCTCTCGGGGCCCTCTCTACACACCAATATATAAAGCATGATAAACAATGATATACATACACGTGTATGCATATAGTGTACAGGTGGGTGTGCGTGTACCTCAACGGTTTCTTCATCACATAGAAAAGCTCCGGCAACAATGTTGTCTCTCATATGATTCTCAACGGAGTCCGCAGGATCTAAAACAGCACTAACACCGCCTTGAGCATATCTAGTGTTGCTTTCCTGAGGTTCAGACTTTGTGATAATACCCACAGACCCAAATTTTGCAACGTCTAGAGCGTACCGGAGTCCTGCTACACCGCTTCCTATCACAAGGAAGTCGAAATACTTGGTGGATCCTCTGTAGGTTGTAGACTTCTCATTCTTTGAGCTCGTTGTATGGTGTTCAGTTGGACGTGCGTTTCCATTTAAATGTGCCTTCACCACGGAAAATCGTCCTGAAAACTGTCTGTAAAGATGTAAATACATATCTATATGTGTATGTACGAAAAAATATACGTACTCGGATTGATTTTTGGGAAACCGTGAAAGATCGGGTTGAAAACGAGTGGAGCCGCTAAAGAACACGGATTTACCACGAAAGGAGGCACCTTCGAGATTATGCTGTTCCATTGAAGGCCTAAAAGCACAACATTTGATGAACACACACACACAACGCACGCACGCACACACCTCATTCTATGAGATGTCCATTCCGCAGCAGGAAAAGGCGCCTTAACCGCAGCCATACGGATAACTGTGAGCAGATTTTGTATGAACACAGGCAGATTTTTGTACAGATATTGATTTTCAAGGGATCCTAATAGATTTTTGTGATTTCTTTTTGGAAAAACAAAAGAGAAATCTCGATATTTACAGACAAAACAAAGAAATTTTATGATTTTGATGCAGATTTCTAAGCAGAAACGAGAGAGAGAGAGAGAGACGGAGACACAGACAAGACAGAGAGAGATACATACCTAAGGCGCTGCTCCTGTTACCGACAATCCGACACAGAGGCGCAGAAAACCCTAGAAATTTCTCCACGCAAACAGGCCTTATATTGAATACAGAGTAAAAGCGCGAACAAAACACGGTAAGTGCGGAATGTCAAAATGATCGGAATCGATCGCTACCGTCCGAATATTACGGTACGGAATGATCATGCTATTCTGTTATGGAATGTCAAAATGTGGAAAGTGCAAAAAGTTTGAAAGTTTCGATGCACGGGCGCTGGCCACCAGACGCGATTAGTGGACTCTGTTTCTGCCACGTCAGCATCTCTCTTATTGGAGAAGAATATTCACATTTGCCCGTCCACATGCACTTTGTTGCCTTTTTTTTTTTTAAATACCGTATATATCATGTGCATATTGGTATATACACATACGCGCATGCATGCGCGCACACACATCTGTGTGTGTGTACCGGTGTATATATATGCATCACATATACGCATAAATTTGTATATAAGTTTCTTACCCACGTTAGTTCTAAGTCGGAGAAACATATATACATATAGAGAGAAAGATATATGCATATACATATTATTGAGGTGTATATTTATTACACACATATTTATGTGTATACATACATACATACATACATACATATATATATATATATATATATATATATATATATATAGACATACACATTCAGGTACATAGTTTTCTAGAGAGAGAGAGAGATGTATATACTTATATTGATATGTATGTGTGTGTGTGTTTGTGTATTTATTTATTTATTTATATTATGTAATATTATACTATTAAATTTGTATGTGCTAAGAAAAGATTTTCATGTACAGTAATGCTATATTATTTTGTTTTAAGAACCATGTAATTATAGATAGCAAAATGTTGTCATTAAAAGAATTTCTCTTATAAGCCTAAACTAGGAATTATATAAGAAAGTACCGTGATTACCTCCTAATCTCATGGCTGCCTGCAATACGGGCTTTGACACTTGCATTTGAAAGCCTTGATTGGATGATCGTTATCTTCAAAATCAATTTGATAATCCTGAAATAAAAGAAATAGTAATAATAAATAAACAAAATAAATATATACATAATTTAAATATATATTATATATGTCTACTTATATAACACATATACAAGCAATCCGCTGCAAAATCCGGCTATATACTACATATAAATGCCAATAGTATATTTGGAGGATGTAGAATATGCCACCGGATATGTACTGGCATATACTATACAGTTATAATGTAGCTGCGACTAGACAATTCAACATACGTTACTGCAAAATTTTATTGGAATCTCTTGATATTTACCGTATATATCAGCTACATATTGGTATACATATATATTACGCAAATGTATATAGATTAGCTGTATGTATACGATATATATTGGTGTTATGTACCATATTTTCATACACAATGATGTACATAAGTTGCTTACCCACGTAAGTTCTTCATTGGCTTGAACGGCCCGAGTAGTGAAAAACGCTACCTGCATTACGTAAATACAAACATATTTAACCAGCCACAAACATGTGTGTGTGTGTGTGAGAGAGAGAGAGAGAGACAGAGACAGAGAGTTTCAAAAACAAGCTTACGTGATAGTAGTGCCGGTCAGGAGTCTCTATCTGCACAGGAACATCAACTAGATTTGCATCTTCACACCTATCAAGCGTAATTAATAAAGCAGACGCTATATGCTGACGTACACACAAAGCTTCCATCATGATAAGAGATATATCAAGTATCAGGTCATTAGAAGCATAATGTATATGATATAGCAGTGTATAATATACTAGTATAGATAATAATATATTGAAGATATTGCATTATATTATACTGACTTACATCAGTATATTAACTATAATAGAAGGAGACGGTTAACATATAATAGACTAGTACACAAAATAAATATATTGAATAAAAGGCATACTTACGGGCTACTAACAAATGTCTTCAATACTTACATAAGCATATCAACTATAAGAAGAGTATAGGTTCTCTCTCTCTCTAGAGAGAGAGAGGGTCTCTAGAGAGAGTTGTTTAAGTTTTATACGCACGCACGCCCACACACTACAGACTTATACACATACCGGTGATTGATGAACCTTGCAACATTGCCAAAATTCGTAGCATCAAGACATAAGAGTGTATCATCGTCGAGGATCCTCTCCGTACAGATGTCTGCATTGAGGATCATCGGATACGTGTGTCTTCCTTCAGGCCTTGTCTTATTTCTTTCATACAGTTCGGAGTTTGTTAATATTTCACCCACATACTCGCAAACAAACGCTCCCTTTGGTAAATCCTCCTTGTTCTAACCCCCATCCTTTAGCATTGTTTGTCCAGAACACCTGTTAAATAATTCATATAACACACCAAACACTTATCTTCTGTCTAACATATACTTAAATAAAGAGAAGATTAACAGGGGAAAGATAATATTAAATACGTACACATACATATGCACACACACAGATACACAGTAAATTGTGACGAATTTACTGAACATTACACATACATATATTAAACATGACATTATTAATAATATAGTTTGAATACCTCGAGGTGGTGCTTAACTCCATTCTGGACAACCCTGTTTCCACATAGCTTCCTATGGCATGTACACTTGCTCCAACACTCTTTAACAAACTTGCGTAGTATGTGCCTTTGCAATCCCCTGGGTTCACTTCATTTACCAACTCCATTGGACAAACACCCTCACAGAAGACTTTCTGGCATTCCGCCAAGCCTTTCGATTCCTTCAAAATGATAATTAAATCCCCTTGGTGTGTATATGAGTGTGGTGTGTGTGTTCCCGCGCGCACGTGCGTTCAGAAGCATAGAGAGAGAGACGTGTATATCCGTGTACATACTTGTACATATCAATATGTGCATGCCACAACAACACACACATGCATACATAGTCTCTCTCTCTCTCTCTCTCTCTCTCTCTCTCTCTCTCTCTCTGTGCATGTGTATATATACATACCTTTAGGGCCTGGGCGAGGAACTTTTCTCGCAAACAACCTTGTGGTGTGTATGCATATTCACCACCTGTTTCATGTGTACAGGAACAAGGCCATTTCTTCTTAAGGCAATTCCCAAAGCAATTTGAGCAGCAATCGTTGTCTCCAATTTTCGTTAATGCAATGTTTACTTCTGCCCTTTCGTATATAATCGATGTGGATATATACGAAAAATCCTTTGGTAACGTGTCATCTCCACCTTTTTGAAAAAAATAGACAGATTCGTAAACTATTTCACAATATATAAGAAAAATAATTATTTATCGAACTTAATGTCATTAGAAACAGCGCATATTACAATTTAATGCAGCCTCCCTCCTTGTGTGTGTGTGTGTGTGTGTGTAATTGTGGAGAAGACATTGAGAGTGCGAACGTATCCACGTATACTTATCATATTATATTTTGAACTATATAGTTAGATATTAAAAAGAAAGAACGATATGACTAATATATATATATATATATATATATAATTATAATATTACCTTCACCCTTTACGAACGGAATTGGAAGTGGTTCTGCTCCTTTTGAAATGTCCTGTAGTTCATGCTTATCCTTTTTCACCCACTTCCTACCATCCGCATCAACTTGAATCAAGAAAATTAGCATAAATTAGTAACCATCTCATTTAAGCATAGGAAAACATAAATATTTAAGTTCTATATATCATTAGAGACAGCGCATATATATATATATATATATATATATATATATAATGAGACTTTACCTATCGCATTGCCCCCGTGTAAATTGTCATTGCTAAGGAACCGTTGGCCGCGTGTGAAGATCCTATAGGATAATAACAAGTTAAGATAATGATTAACTAATCACTAATTGGCGTTAATAACCTGGATCATTGGGTGCGGAAGACGGGCTTGCACCGTTTGCCATTGAAGAGTTTGTAGGATGTTTTACGTCTGTGATTTAGACTGGTAAGATTCCGTGTGCGTGCTTTCATGCGCCCGCGCGCGTGTGTGTGAGAGAAAGAGCTGATTTATCAAATACTCTAATCAAATTACATAGGACATTAAAGCTAACCTGCTTTGCGTTTTCTTGGTTTTTTACTTTCAGAATTTACTGGGGAAAGTAAAGTTAAATTCAGTAATATGTATGATATGCACATATGTATGCACGCGCGTGTGAGTGTAATAAATACATGTATATAAGTTCACACACAAAAAAACACACACACACACATTTCCGATGGCTTCAATGTACTAACCTGGTACTCCGTTTTTATTAGCAGACGGACTTTTGCTCTCGACCATCTCTGTTAAAAGAATGTAAACCGTCTAATCCGGATATACTTAACCGTAATAATTAATTAACAGAAATACTAACTGTAAGTAGCTTCTTATATACATCCATATATATACATGTATATATGTATGCGAAGTAGATGTACCTTCTGCGTTTCCTGATGTGGATTTCTTGGCTTTCCTGCCGTCGACCTGTTCTGAATTAGAAAGAAAAATGTGTGTTAAATTGATTAACTTTCAAATTACAGTAGTCTCAAGTAGTGATAAGCCTTACCTGGCCCTTTAGACTTCTTAACGAGCTTTCTCTTGGTTCGAGTCTTCTTCACATCCCCTGTATCTGGTGTATGTGTGTGTGTGTGTAGAGAGAGAGAGAGAGAGAGAGAGAGTACCTTGTACGTTCCCTGCCGGTTCACATTTCTCGTCAGTATCCCCTGTTTCCATTTGTGAAGGCCCATCTGATTAAACGAAGACAAAAAAACTTAGAAAAGAGAATACACGAAATGTATGATATGTTTACACAATAAAATGACCAGAATACATACAACACACGCCTATAAATTGTTTGTAATCGGTTTCACACGAAGGTTTCACGCCAGCGAAAAACCAAGTTCAACAACGTGCCAACTGTTTATATGTAGTAAGTTCACCCTAATACCACCAAGAAATATACGTTATAAAAGGGCAGATTTTATATACACACACATAATGTAATGTATGAAATGTAATAAATGTCATATTAATTATAATAAAAAAACTATTCCATGGTAGTATAATCCATATCTGGGATTACTTACTAGCACAAATATATACTCAATGAACCCTCGTATACACAGTTATTGGTAGTACAATAATGCTAGTACCTCTTGCTTGGGTAGCCTGTGCTTGCAAGTTGCCATCTGTGATAAATAAGTACGTCAAAAATACACATATATTGAGATATGATGGTTACAGAGAGAGAACCTCCTGCTTCATTGTCGTCCGTGATTAATGATGGTACACTTCCATCTGTGACAAATAAAGAATGATCAGAAACTAAATTATAGCACTAATATTTAGATTATATGGGTTTATAGTTTCACATCACAGAAAATAAGAGCATATTTAACGCATGCATAGGTTCAAGTGAACATTCATTACTACGAACAGAAAATATTCTCAGCAGTACACTCGTACACGTGTTTCAAACGCATGCATAGCACTAAAACATACATGTATTATCACGCATTACTATTTATCAGTACGTTTATTTCATAGACTGTTAATTCAGAAAATACACACTAGCGTATAGCATGTCATTATGTAGACAACTTTGCAAACCTAGTAGAATCTTGTAAAAGTTGTACAATCCAATACACACTAGTATAATGATATATCATTGCAACCGTATTAAATAATTCATATGTAATTAGGGAAAAATTAGTACATAAACGGCCACAGACACACACTATCTACACACACACGCATACCGTTTTGAGAATCTAAAACAGCAGTAACCAACACTTGATAATTGTCTGCTTCAATGTGCGTCCAATCTCCTTCATATGCCTGGATGTATGTGTTATGGCGTGTGTGTGTGTGTGTGTGCGTGTGTGTGAGAGAGAGAGAGAGAGAGAGAAAGAGAGAGAGGGAGAACCTTGAGGAGCTCGTGGAGGACTTGCGAGACGACGGAGGAAGGAAAACCGATGTGGGAGAGGCAGCGGAGAGCAGCTTGCCTTTTTTGTTCATACTCTTCTTCCATGCAGGAGCCCTAAATTACTTTCTAGGGTTGTTCATGGGAGGCGGGCGCAAGGCGGTGAAGAAAGCTGCGCTGGATGCGGAATGCGCCGAACCGCAATCTGGTCAGATCATCATGCGCGTTGTAGCGCTGCGTGGATCCAATCTTATTGAGGTATGAGTCGATACTTCCATTCTCCAGGGGAAAATGCTAGAAATCCCGAAAAGATGCAGAAATCCGAAGAAAGATGCAGTTTTTATATAGAAAATCTTCCTATTCTTCCAGTTCTGTTTTCTCTATCAATCAATCAATCAGAAAGATGCAATTTTTAGATCGAATTCTTAAAGAAATGCATCCTTAGTGCGCTAGTTGATTTTGATCGGAAAAAATGCAGCTTTTAGATTGAAACCCCTCGATTCTCTATGAAATAACTGTTAGACGCATTTTTGATGTAGAATCTATTGCAAAAATGCAGTTTTTATGTCGGATTTTCTTCAAGTTCATGGAAATTTAGTCCATGAACAGATAGGAAATTCCTGTAGAAAATGCAGTTTGTAATGTAGAAGATTTGATGTAGAGATTCTCTCAGATAGTGAAATTCTGTTAAATCCGAAGGAATACAGAATTTATGCTTCTTTAGGGTTCTAGGTTTAGAATAATGTTTAGGCGGAAGCATTAAACTGTGTGAAGTGACATGTTTTATTAATGATGTGACTACTAATTGTGATTAGGTTGAAGACGGGAACCATGAAAAGACACTTTGCATGTTACCATCTAAGTTCAGCAGAAGTCTCTGGATTAAACGAGGTTCGTACATATATAGGCTATATATGTATACTGTAATCTTTACATATATATATTATATATGTACGAGTCTGTATACGGTTTACGTATATTTAAGTGATCTGTCCATTTTACATATTTTCTTACTCAAAATCTAAGTTAAGCATTATGCCACCTTAAATTTAGGTTCAAAGTCTATTTATTGACAGTTTATTATTTGTATATTTCAGGTAATTATGTGTTAGTCGACGAGGGAGACAGGCAAAAAGTGTTAGATGCCAACGGCAAGGTAACAGGAACAATAGCACGGGTTCTGTACAAAGACCATGCTAAAATGCTACAAAAAACGCAATACTGGTAAAATTTATACATATATTGCATATCTACATACATGGACATTTAAAACAAACTATATTCACACACACGCACGCATGCAAGCATATACATAGTGTTAAATTTTGCAATGCAGGCCTGCTGGTTTTGAGACAGAACCTAAACAAGAAGAGCACGTAAAAGTAACGCAGGAAGACAGTGACGAAGAAGATAAAGATTTGCCTGCTCTAGAGAAGAACACAAATAGATGCATGGACAGGACAATGTACTGTTCATCTTCAGAATCTGATGACGATTCAGAAACTGTATGAAGTAAGTCTTTCATTTTTTATCTTTATGTGTATGCGTGCGCGTGGGTTGTGTATGTGTGTGTATTATTTGTGTTTGAGGTGACCTGATGATTACAAAGAACGGAGATCGGATGGGTTTGTCATGTTGAAGCCTGGTTTTGCTGCTTTGGCTCCATGAGACCCAAATGATTTCAGAAGACTCCTTGAATGAAGGTCACATTCTCCGTGTGTGTGTGTTGTGTGTGTGCGTGTTGTATGTAGTACGAATTAAAAAAGTAACATATTATTTAAAATCAAAATATTATAGCTATAATAAACTTTATATTATAAATGTTTTCTATTCTCATACGCGTGTACACTGTGTATACACTAAATAGTTTAGAATGTGTATGAGAATAAAATATCTAAAATCTCTAATATTTATAAAGAAATATATGTATTAATACACGCGTGTGCACGAGTATACATTGGAACTCTCTATAAAATTGTGTGTTGGTGTGTGTGTGTATATATATATATATATGAGGAATTAATAAGTGCGCATAGATATATACGGCAATATAATTGCTTGGAATTTGGGGAAATGAGGCTCATAGTATTCGCTTATCATTTTACACCTTAAATACGTATATTAAAGTTAAATTTATATTAATTATTTTTTATATCGTTTGACCATTATGCTTTTATAAATATTTAAAACATAGTTCTTAAAAGTAAACGTAGGGTTTAGTTCAGGGTTTATATTTAAAATATTTTGATATTTCATCAATATAAAATTTCAAAATAAAAGTATATAACTATGTATAGTTTCATATATATTCTTTATTCACGTAAGAACTTAAAAAATTATTTATAAATCTCAGTGTTGATATTATTATTATGACAGGTTTTCAAAACTTATATTATTAATATTATTAGAATTTATATAAGTACGTTGTGTAATGTAAATACGTAGGTTACCCTACAGTTGTTATTTTAAGCTGATTGTTTTATCATTATAAAACATCAAAATAAGAATGTTCATATAGTTATACTTGTGTGTGTTGGGTGTGAGGCGCGTATTATTAAAATAACGTGTATGCATATACTAGGGAAATATACATGAATATATAAATTGTAATTAGCAAGGCTTATAAGCAATAAGTTGAATTTAAGAGTATTATTACGCAGATCATTTTAAAAAAATAAAATAAACTTATAGAGCTAAAACTAAATAACATGGAGTTCCTGTATATTTAAAATAATAATAACAGTAATGGTAATAGTAATAGTATCTAAATCATTTAAGTAATACATTGCATATGCATTTATACAGTAACAATACACCTTATGTGTATATATTTAGTGTGTGTGTGTATACATATCCATATAACATCATGGAGTAAACTCTTTTGTTATGTAAGTAGTTAATAATTAAATTTATAAATTATTTGATTTTAAATAAATCCTAGCAGCACAACCTTTTGAGGTTTGGAAGAGTTATTAAGCTATGTATTTTTAAATATTATTAAAAACACGTTATTGATAATAATAATGGTTTATGTATTTCTTTCCTTCCCATAAAACATTGAGTAGCTATTATATTATTATAATATATAATAATATATTATCATTTGGACGAGATTCTGCAAGAATTAAAAAGTTACTTTAATGAATCTTAGTAATGATATTAAACATCAAAATAAGAATATTATAGTTATACTTGTGTATGATGGAAGTTTAATTTAAGAGTATATTACGCAGATAATTTTAAAATGAACTAAAACTAAATAACATGAAGTTCCTGTTATATTTAAATAATAATAATAGTAATGGTAAGAATATTACTCTGTAATATTATTTGTGGGTATGTATTTGTGTTTGAGGTGACCTGATGATTTCAGAAGACTCCTTGAATGAAGGTCACATTCTACGTGTGTGTGTGTGTGTGTGTGTGTGTGTGTGTGTGTGTGAGAGAGAGAGAGAGAGATACATAGTTCATAATTAAATTCTACGTAGGAGCACCATGTTGTGTATGTTTGTGTACATACACATTATGTATGTAGTACGAATTTAAAAAGTAACATATTATTTAAAATCAAAATATTATAAATGAAATGGTTTTATAATAAACTTTATATTATAAATGTTTTATTTTCTTTAAACCTCTGTCTCAGACGCGTGTGGTTAGCTGGCCATACTAACTACAGTGTATAACACTTAGAATGTGTATGAGAATAAAATATCTAATATTTATAAACAAATATATGTATTAATACACGCGTGTGCACGAGTAACTCTCTATAAAATTGTGTACATAATATATATGAGGAATTAATAAGTGCGCATAGATATATACGGATTCAGACGGCAATATAATTGCCTGGAATTTGGGAAAATGAGGCTCATAATATACGCGTATTATGAACATTTTACATCTTAAATACGTATATTAAAGTTAAATTTTATATTAATTATTTTTTATATTGTTTGACCAATATGATTTTATAAATATTTTTGAAAATAGTTGTTATTAAAAAGAAACGCACAAGATACTCTAGGGTTTAGTTTAGGGTTTTTATTTAAAATATATTTTGATTGGATATTTATATCTATATAAAAATATGCACTAATAAAAGTTTCATTATTTATTTATACAAATATATTTTACACAGCGTGCTGATTAACGATCGAATATATTCCATTGGTTATAATTTGCATATTCATTGATGATAAAGTATAATCCTAATTCTTTAATGTAAGCCTTTTTTAACCTTGTAGTGACTATTTTACTACAATACTAATGAACACATTACGTTTCTTGTTATTATCATATTTTAGAAAACATACATTGTTAATAACATTCATAATTAAAATTTAGAACATCCAAAGCACGTTAAAATCTTACACTTAACATTACAATGAATGCTGATAGAATGCATTTTCCGCATTGTTAATATTTAACTATAAGCACGAAGTGTGTGTGTGTGTGTTGTGTGTGTGTGTCAGAAGAATACATTATAGAAGTACTAAAATATCTCTAAGTTACGGTTTATATTCAAAATTTGATGTACTCCTTATATGAGTATATATATTCTTTATTCACATAAGAACGAACTCAAAAAATTATGTATAGATCTCAGTAACGACAGGTTTCAAAACTTATATTATTAAAATTTATATAAGTTGTTGTTATTTTAAGTTGATTGTTTTATCATTATAAAACATCACAATAAGAATATCCATATAGTTATACTTGTGTATGCGCGTATTATTAAAATAACGTGTATGTATATACTAGGGAAGTATACATGGATATATAAACTGTAATTAGCAAGGCTTATAAGCAATAAGTTTAATTTAAGAGTATTATTACGCAGATCATTTTAAAAAATAAAATAAACTTTTAGAAGTACTAAATAACATGGAGTTCCTGTAAATAATATAAGTAATGGTAATAGTAATATAAACCGTATGTGTATATATTAGTGTGTCTGTGTGTGTTTATATAAGCATATGTGTATATATATCCATATAACATCATGGAGTAAACTTTTTTTTTGTATGTAATGTAGTCTATGTAAGTGGTTAATAATTAAATTTATTAATATTTTGATTTTAAATAAATCATACCAGCACACCCTCTCAAGGTTGGAAGAGTTATGTATTTTTAAGTTTATCAAAAACACGATAAATAATGATTTATGTTCAGAATCGTATTTCTTTCCTTCCCATAAAAGATTAAATAGGCTATTATATTATTATAATATAATAATAATAATAATAATATATTATATGGACGAGATTGCGAGCTCACAATGCATTATTAACATATATGTTATCCCATATACGGTATGCACACATAAATAAATAAATATAATATATATAATATATATATGTATGTATGTATGTATATATGTATATATGTGTATATGTATATATATGTGTGTATATATATATATATAGCCTATTGAGTTTTATTTAAATATGTATAGGCTAGATATTGTATTAGTGAAATAATTAATTAATTGTTATTAGGTAGCTTTTATCATTTTAATTACGTTCATATCATAATTTAAATGTTTTCAGCCTTTTTTAAACTACAGTGAGATGCAACTATGTAAACAATACAGACATACATACATATGTGTGTGACCGTGTGTGTGTGGGTGTATGTATGCAATAAAAATGTGTTAAATATTATATATTAGTTCGTTTTTCTTGTCATGTATAAGTTAAAATATTACAGTTAATATTACGAATACATTTAATATTTCAAAGTAGTTCTAAGCTTGAGCTTAAGGTTTAATACATATTAATCTTTATGTATTAAAAGTTGTTTAATACATTTATGTTCACATATCCCACACAACTATATGTTTTGTTGTTTATTTAGAGATAATTAATAAATAAACATTAATTTCTTTTAAAACACGTTCCAGTGAAAGGCTGTCAATATTATTACATTCGTAACAATAATAATAATAATAATAATGGTTTATATTTCATTCCTTTTAAATAAAGAACATATTAAGAACCTTAGCAATATAATTTAAAGATAATGTTATTAGTTTAAAAATAAAATAAAGTCATTAAATAAAATGCAACATTTATAATGCTAATTAATGACCATGTTAGGCATGTATTAATTAAATAATATAAATTAATTAATTTGAATTCAATAGCAAACACATGCGGTCATATTTATAGAACAAAGTATGAATATATACACATGGGAAACTCTGAGCTTACGCGGGATTAGAGAGGGTTTGAGAGAGTTTAGGGGAACGCGGGGTTTAGAGTCAACCTTTGGGGGCATATGCTCTGACTTCGTAACAGCTAGCGTGCGTTTTAATATCAATAAGACGAACCAGAGTCGCTATCATTTCTTAAAAAATACATTAAATGCCTTCTCATTTCCGGAAAAAAATAAAAAACAATGAGTGTTTATTTCAGAAAATAAATTAAATTAAATAAAAATAATAATTAAGAAAATATGTGTGTGTGTGTGTGCTTGTGTGTACACACTGTTGTTCCTGTCTGTTCTTTGCTGAAACTCCCAATATATTAAATACAAACCGAGTTGGTAGCCTGGCATCTTACATAAATAGTAACCTCCATAGATTCCTTCTAGATACCCCGAATCTGAGTATAAATAAGGGCGCCCTCGTCCCTTTGTATATCACTTACTCAGGAAAAGGGCAGCTCTTGTGTAAGTGCTTTACCCTTTTCGCACCCTTTTAAGAACGGTGCATTGATTAAGGCTCTTTCTTAAGGGTGTACTTCTTGTTTTGTAGATCCATGGCGACCTTATCTGCATTCCTCTTTCTCCTCTTTGCTGTCTTGGCAAATGCTCATCTTGAAGGTATATATGTGTGTGTGCGGGTGTGCGTGTGTGTGCGTGTGTGTGTACACATATAATGTATATACATAATTTACATACTAATATTTCATATTTTGTAATGTAGGAAGTCGCAAGCTTTTGAATATTACGACACCACTCCCTCGCCGGTTTACCAGTCGCCACCGGTATATTCTTCCCCATCGCCAGTTTATCAATCGCCACCGGTATATTCCTCTCCATCGCCAGTTTACCAGTCGCCACCGGTATATTCCTCTCCATCGCCGGTTTACAAGTCGCCATCTCCAGTTACTCATCCCCGGCGCCTGTATACAAGTCGCCGTCTCCAGTTTACTCGTCTCCGGCACCTGTATACAAGTCGCCCTCGCCGGTATATTCCTCTCCATCACCCGTATACAAGTCACCCTCGCCGGTATATTCCTCTCCGTCACCGGTATACAAGTCGCCGTCGCCTGTATATTCCTCTCCATCACCAGTATATAAGTCTCCATCACCGGTATATTCCTCTCCATCCCCGGTGTACAAGTCGCCATCTCCAGTCTATCAGTCGCCACCAGTATATTCCTCTCCATCGCCAGTTTATAAATCTCCGTCTCCAGTTTATTCCTCTCCGTCACCTGTTTACAAGTCGCCGTCCCAGTCTACCAGTCACCACCGGTATATTCCTCACCATCCCCTGTGTACCAAGTCTCCATCGCCAGTATATCCCTCTCCATATTATCTTCATTCCTTTCTCTCACCGCCAGTAATATTCTTCTCCAGCTCCAGTTTACAAGCCGGCACAACCATTCCCCTCCGTATTATTTTGAGTTCATGATGTAATCGCATTTTCTGGAAATTTAAGTTTTTCTCAATAACGATGTATTATATTTTTTAAGTATGTAATTAGGGTTTTAGATTCTAGGGTTTTAATGGAGGTCACCGGAGCTATGGCATTCATATCCAGTTTCTACAGCGCAATCTTACAGTAAGGAGCAATATGCTACAATCTTTCTATGCTATCCCCAATATTGAGAAAGCATGGGCAATTCCTTCTCAAGCAGGTAAAAAACTAGTGTTATTACATGCGATTAATAATATGTTCATATGATCACAGAGAAAATATTAGTTTGTATTGGAATACACAGGAATGCGTATCTGTGTATAGTGTTGCATATGTGAATGCAGGAAAAGATGGAGTATGTCGCAATGAGCCAGGTGAATCTTCCAGCGAATAAGAAGCGCACGTATATCACACGTACGTTGTCCGGCCAGAAGAAGAACAAGAGCGTGTTTGCTACTGGTCTCGTTTCCCATTGAGCTTAATGGTGCTTCTTAATAGTGCCATCTCCGTCCGGTAAAAAGGGCTTTGTCGTGTATAACTCTGAGAAGAAGGACGAGCCATGTTCTGTGAGGCTTCAAATATGGGTTCTTTAAACTATTTCATGAGATTTATGTCCCCAGCAAGTTGCATGGTGGTTTTGACTGACGGATGGTAAGCTCAATGGAAGCAAGTATGTGTATATATGTGTACGCGTGTAGTATACTTTTTTACTAATGTGTTAACGAAAGGGATCTATACATGTAGGTTTCAAGGCGTTGCATGGAATCATGACGAGTCGTGTATTGCCTACATTGCAGAAGACCTGCATGTTCTCGTCCAGTTTTCGGTCAATCGAAAATGGAAGGGGAAGCTGGTATAGTACATCATATTGGTGTGTGTGTGTGTATCTGTCTCATGCTCTTTGGGATTCTTAAGATGCTTAACATATATAACATGTGTGAATGCATCAACTGTATCTTATTATCTATATGTATATATTTATATCTTTCATTATTATTTTTTTATTTTTATAGGTACATGGAAACCAGGGGGATTGGGTGGAAGACTGGGGAGAGTTGTTTTCTGGGAGGCGCAGGCGACATTATATATTGCAGAACCAACAGGTGTATATCTATAATTAGTGTCTATTCACTAAATACATTACGTATGTTAGCATATGTATATTTCCTGTGTATGTTATACGTATATCTGTGTATGTACCTATATACAAGCAACAAGTAAGCTTTGTGGAACAAGATATTTATATGTACCTATACATATCGTTTGTCGCGTACACACATATAACTTATGTGCTTTGTGCGTATACATGTATCTATATAATTGTGTTTTTTTTTTTTATTTAACTTTACCTTTTTTATAATTTTCATGGTATTGTGAAGGCTGTTGAGGGTATTTCCACAGGATTTGAGCACTGGGCAGGTTGCTTGGGCGCCTCCCGGTGAAGGCGTCCAATTACTAGTATTTGTTGGCTGCCTTCTTTGCTAGCAATTTCAACCACAGAGAAAGTTAGGCATGAAATTTGTATATACCATGTGCAATATATGCTATCGAAATTCCAAGGTTTGACAGGTATATATTATATATAACAATTATATTATATATTATAGTGTTATCATAACTATAGCTATATGATATAATAGTTATAAATATTGACATTTATGTTATTCAGTGACTCTTCAGAACAGACCCCACGAGCACCTGTCAAGCTGACTATGTATGAGTAGTGCATTTTCGCCTTGTTTCAGGCAGTATTTTCTTATATACATTAAACTATGTATTTATTTGCTTATATAAACGTATATAGATATAAGTATTAATTTGTGAAAATCTATGATATTTTACTATATTTTGATAGTTGACAATTTGGCTTTCTGCAGCCGGATGGGAAGTTTTTGGTGTTTCTGTCTGCAAGTGCAGCAGTCGAAAGTGGTGACATTGTGCTACCAACTCTCTGCATTGCATTCAATGGCCAGTTGAAGCAGTTTCAACTATACAGATGTTGTACGTACATCCTACAGACACGTATATTAACGTATATATTGTGTGTATGTATGTAGAGAAGAGAGAGAGAACTGCGTACCTATATTTAACTATGCTTCTTTTCGTTAAAGGTACCGGGATAATGCGCCAATGGAAAGAGTTTTCCAGGCCTTTACTGCTTGAATATTCTTTCAAATCCTTGGCTACATGATAACCGCACTCTTCTTTTATCGTCAGCCTGGCGAAGTACACAAGTTATCTTTCTGTCAACTTAGAAAGGTTTTATATATAAAATACACGTTGTACACACACACATATATACACATACATAAGATAGTAGTGTGTGTACTTATATACATACACATGTGTCTATCCATTGATTTATTATTGTTTATAGTGGACAAGTATTAAAAATAACACCTGAAGACTCTATTAACTCTTGGAGCCTTCTTTCAGTTAGGAAAAATCTGTTGTGGCTGGTAAGCATGTTTATATTATAATTATTATCGGTTTTATTATTGATTTATTCGGTTTGTCTTTGTTCACATTACTGCCAATATTACTGGATTTTACTTATAGTAAGTTTTAAAATTGTTTTATTGTTGTAATTGATGTATATGCGGGATATGTATGTGTATTTTTGTGGGAACATATATGCATATGCTATATATATTATAGTTTGTGCTTGATGAACAGTCGCAAGTAACCCGGGGAGTCCTCCAATTTAGAGTTGCACACTATAACGCTAATGAGAAATTTTAATTGGCTGGACGTCTTTACACCCATACAATACACAGAAAAGGTTCACACGCTTCATATATGATAATATGTATATATATATATCTATGTGTGTCTATGTGTTTTCGTTATATATATATATATATATAATTACACGTATGTACATATATTACACACACACACAAGTAATAACGCTGTTACGGAATGTTTATCTTTTTAACAGGTGCAAGATGCCTTGTCTGCCATTACCACCTCCATTCTGCAGATCCCTGTCCCGCTTACAGACCAGAATGCAGACCTTCCGAAGGTTTGTTGTGCGTTACACGCACATACACATGCTCATGATTTAACACACATATACATGTATATACTTAGACATTTTAACTAATGTTTTGTATTTGTGTATTAGGTGCCAAAAGCCATTTGAAGCTATCTATGTGTGTCCCTGTACTGTTGAAGAAGGCATGGAACCGCCCTCTGTTGTTGTTTCTCACGGAGGACCACACTCTGTCTCTGTCACTAGCTTCTCAAGAACAGCTGCTTTTCTCCTTGCACTGGGATTTCCCTGCTTAATGTAAACTACAGGTAATTAAAATATGATAACATGAATAATAGTTATGTTTATGTAAAGCAATTTATATTTTACTGTTTGAACACGATAAGTGATATTCACAGGGTTCTTTTGGTTTTGGTGAGGAAGCTTTGCAATGCTTGCCGGGACATGTTGGTCAGAGGGTATGCTTAAACGAACCACATATATAATTATTGTATATAGATTTTTATGTTTGGACTTTGTTTATACAGGATGTAAATGATGTATTAGCTGCATTAGAGTGGCTATTGCGAAAGGACTTGCTAAACCTGGAAAAGTCGCTGTTTTAGGTGGCTCACACGGTGGATTTCTTACTTCTACTTAATTGGACAGGTAACCATATAATTTATATACACCTATAAGTTGTAGTCTATCCACTATATATGCATGGAACACCCGGAACGCTATATATGAGAATATACTTTTTCAAGGTTTATTACCTATACAATGTATAAACTCGTATCTTATACTGAAAGATGTTGGGCAGGCACCAGATCGATTTCTTTACGGGAATGCTTCGAAATCCTGTCTGCAACATTTCGTCGATGGTGTGTGTGTGGTGTGTGTATTATCTACATGTATATACCTGTGTATATACATGCATTTTGTTTTTATATATTTGTTTCTCCTCCTAGGTGGGTATAACTGATATACCGGATTGGTGTTTCCTGGAGTCTTATGGAAACGTGGGTTGGAAGTATATTCCGAAGCACCCAATTTAACTCACTTGGAAGCCTTTTACAAAGCTTCTCCCATATCACACTTGGAGAATGTAAGCTTCTATAAGTATATTCATGTGTATTATATTGACAATATGCATAAAGTATATACAGATATGCTACATAGGTGTGTGTGATAGAATTATACTAGTAGTAGAGTTACGATTATGTGTTGTACCAATTTGTGTAGGTTAAGGTTCCGACCTTGTTCTTGCTTGGTGAAAAAGATCGGAGGGTCCAGTGTCAAATGGCCTTCAGGTAAATTGAGTTTAACTATGATATTAATTTAACTGATTAGTAATAACGTGAAATGATATATGTTTATGTTGCAGTATGCTCAAGCTCTAAGAGCACGTGGATTGGAAGTTAAGGTTATTGTTTTCCCAGACATATTCATGCACTTGATCGGTAAGCCATAATTATAGCTTTTATATATAATATATATATATAGAGAGAGAGAGAGAGAGAGAGAGAGATAACTAAATTGTTTGCAGTCCACAATCGGATTATGAAAGCTTCCTCAACATAGGAGCATGGTTAAAGAGACACACACCAAAGTAAAAGAGTACTATTTATCTTTAATATATTATTACATTAACAAGTTAATATCCAAATGTTTTAGGTTAATACCGTGGACGTTTTTGCTCATGTGTATATGTACATAACATATTTTAGAGAGACAAAATATGTTAAATTCCTTAGTTTATTTTATATAATATTATAAAATTAACGTTTTTTTATGAGCATTCTGGTTGTCTAAAATGCTATTTTTTTAATTATGAAAGATTCTTCTCATTCAATACAATAATATTATGAGCCATTCCTTTAGTGTTTTATTAAGGTAGGTGCCATTGTATTTATATTTTGTTATAGGTAAGAACATTATTTTCTTCAAAAACATAACATTAAACCTTTCTTAAAAATTTGTCAAGCATTGTGCATTTGGCAGGATGAGCTGCAAACTATTTTTAACATAGTGTTTGAATTTACAAATGAAATATGGTGACTATGTAGAATATTATTTTTCTTTTAAGAAAGAAGAAAAATGTATTTTATAAACCTAGACATTCCAACCTATTTTAATTTGAGTATGATTTAGTATTTTAAAGCACCATTCATTTGGCAAATCAAGTTTCAAAACTAATTTTTTAAAGAACGAGATCAATATTTTATTTATGACTTCAATGTAATCTTTGTAAGTAAAACGTAAAGGTTTGTTTAACAAGGTTGTTGATTTGTATAGTTTTGAAATTTTTTTTTGTTCACTCATGAATAATGTTGGTCATGTTTATGGTTTGTTTGTGTTTTTTATTTGGAATTTATGTTTTGTCATACTAATTTAAATAAAGCACCTCAAGATTCAATCGACCTTCATATTGGTTTCACTAATGTACTTCTTTTATTTTAACCTTTGTGATAGTGTGTTGTAGGGTCATTAGTGCATTGGCCTATCCAAGACAAGCTTTGTTAATTATGCATATAAAATGAAAGACAATATTAATTATTAAAATGAAAACTTAATTTAGGCTTGTCACATTAGTGTTCATCTTGA
>PUQB01000492.1:0-73230 GCA_003024785.1 Selaginella tamariscina
TAGCATAAGACTTTCGGACATACCTAGAATCTCACGCCGACTCACTGAGCAAGTGTTCTCCGAAGTTTGACAACTCACAGGATCAAACTCTCTGCGCAGAATACAGACATGTCAACCGAAAGCAATAGAGTATATCAAGAATTTAGAGTTATCTAAACATTGAAACACTCTATGACTTAAGGCAGTCCTACTGACCGCAGAGAACTTGCTCCGATACCAATTGTCAGAGTTTTTACCTGGTGCCACAAAGGCGGCTTGCCAGGTGCCAACCCTGGAATCCCCTCTCTGGAAACCCCACGGAATCTGGTAAAGTAACCCGTATTAGGAACCCAACCCTTAGGAACTAAACCCCTAACTGACTAAGTCCACGAACGAGACTCACCTTGTGAATCAATACACGGACTAGCCGAGCTTAAGGTGTCGTTCCTAGCTTGGCGTGGTTGAGGCGGCCGGAGCAAGGCCTCAACCACTAGTTCTGGAACGTGAACTCGGGCAATGCCTTTGAGCTTGCGAGCAGGTTTTCGGACCAAGGAATCTGACTAACTCCTTGGAAGTGACGTCCCCTCTCAAAGGCAAGATCCTGCCAACGATAAGGATAGTCTAACCCTAGGGTGGGTTGTACCCCTGTCGTGTGGAAGTTTGGGCGGCACAACAGAGGGTTGCACCTTGACGACACAAGCTTAGCTTGCACCGGTAGGAGGTTAACGAGCTCTCTTTTGAACCCAGGAAGCCTCACTACATATACTCTACCTTATTTATGTGACGGCCCCCCCCCCCCCCTGTTTACCTAAATGAGTAAGTGGGCTGGCACGGAAATGCCAGCCCTTAGAGAAAATGGTTGTCCTAACCTAACCCTAAACCTAACCCCAGGGTTAGGTCAACCCTAGGGGTGTCCCTAACCCTTTTGACAAGCTATACTTTTTAACGGAAAAACCTACTTTGGAACGTCAAACTGGGAGAGAGTTTTCTAGAAGGGTAAGTACTACCTTCACTTAGAGTTTCTCGAGGTACCTAGTGACAGCTGGCCGGACTACCCCTAAACACCTAAGTAATTTAAGTGGGCTGTTTCTCATTACAACTAGGGTTCGTTGCACAACTCGGTAGGTAACAATAGTCAAACCCCAAAGTAAAGGGTCAAGTCATAATAAAAAATTATGACAATGTTAAAATAGGGGTTAGAAAAAAACTCTAGGGTTGACCTAACCCTAGGGTTGCCCTAACCCACGTCCTAAAATCCCCACCCCCTCGGGTAGGGTTTAGTGAGAGTTAGGTTAATTAAAACTCATCTCATTAACTAGGGGCTAGCTTTTTGCTAGCCACTTACACATATAGGAAAAGAGGGGGGGCTCCGTCACATAAATAAGGTAGGGTATATGTAAGAGAATTCCTCGGTTCATGACAGCGCTTGTTATTCTTCTACTAGAGTAAGCTTTAGTTTGTGTCGTCAAGGCACAACCCTTTTTGCGCCGCCTCAATTTCTAAACTATAAGGGTACATCCCACCACTCTTAATGTTGACAAATCCATGACTAGGAGGTCTTGTCGGATTACACTTCCAAGAGTCAGAGGTTGAGACTTGTATTCAACCTCCTCTGTTAAAGGTAAAATATTAGGAGCATAGGACATCCTACTGTGAGAGGAATAAAGGTAGAAAGGTCCGTAATAAGCATGGAAGGAAAGGCTGTGAAGGAGGGAAAATCCTTATCAAGAGGAAAAAGGTGCGTAGGAAAAGGAAGGAAAGGCTGTGAAGGAGGAAAATCCTTTACCGAGAGGAAAAGGTGAGTAAGGAAAAGGAAAAGGTAAGGATGACGTTGCGAGAGAAGAGTGTTAAGGGGAGTTAGGGCAAGGGAGAAGGAGTCTCCAGAAGGGTCTCCACAAGAAGTTCTAATAGGAGAGAGGGTCTCCATTTGAAGTTCCAGCAGGAGATAAGGTTCTCTACACTTTGTCTTTTGTATTCATGTAGTAATGAAAGGTGCATTTATTAAGATCTTGTGTGTATGTATGTTATACTCTCAATGAATGGATCTAACAAGGCAATAGTCAAAATCCGTTCTTGCCCTTGACTTCGGAGACCAGTCATTGTGGCTTTGAGAGAAAGGAGTTTTTAATATATGTAAATGTGGAGAGTTGATGAAGGAAAGAAAGTGTGTAGCCTTTCTTAAAGGTTAGGAGAAAGGAAACCATGGTTAAACAAGAAAAGGTGGGATTTCCGAGTTTTTCTTGTTTAACATTTTGGCGACCATGGAGGGATTTCGCCATTGCAGTGTTAGCATTCATTGAGAAAAGAGGCTAAAAAGGATAAAATTCTCATTCTGAAAAAAGGCTCAGAAGGTGTAGAGCCGGATGTGTAAAGGAGAAGGAATGAATGGAACCATGGAGGAACCATCGTCCTGATTCAGCCTTAGCTGATCAGAGGAACCAAAGGCAGACCAATAGAGTGGCTGCCCAACAGCAACCTGAAAACTGACGAAAAATCAGACGTCAAAATATCCTTTGGCAAGATAGTTAGAGGATATTGTAAAACAATACAGAAATCTGAGGCTGATCCAGAGAATTGAGGGCAGTATCAAACAGCTGGTTTAGAGGAGACTGTGAGAGGAACAGAAGGAGTGCCTGTTCATAGACCGAGAGATTGCAAGGAGAAGGATCTCTTGAGAACTCCCGAAGAGGAAGGAAGAAGGTGTAAGAGGAAATACACCAGAGCAAAGGGTTATTACAAATATGGCACTTTTCCCGGGAATGTTTGGGGTACGGTGATGTATCCCACATTCTCTGCAGGAAAGAAAAAAATCCGAAAAGGCACTTACAACATTGAAGAGGTAGTAAAACTATAAGGTGACAGATGCAGAAAGGCTACTTATATTTCCACATACATTGAAAGGAAATGCCTCTGACTGGTATTATGATTTAGAAAAGGAAGTCAGAGAGGATT
This sequence comes from Selaginella tamariscina, assembly GCA_003024785.1. Classification (NCBI taxonomy): domain Eukaryota; kingdom Viridiplantae; phylum Streptophyta; class Lycopodiopsida; order Selaginellales; family Selaginellaceae; genus Selaginella; species Selaginella tamariscina. Next base: position 2,932 of record PUQB01000492.1, read on the forward strand.
ATCAGAAGGTTACTGATGCTTTTAAGGAATATTTCAGAAAGGAGGAATTGCCGGAGGAACATTTAGAGAAGTTAAGGACTATCCTTCAAGGCAAAACAGAAAAGATAGATGAATATACACACCGTTTTAAGAAACACGAGAAAAAGTGTAAAGCATATGTAAAGATGGATGCCTTATTGCAATGGTATAAGCAAGGGTTGCTAAAACCATATAGAGATCTAGCACTTACTATCAATGAAAAGGATAGAGAGGATCTCATTAATCAATTAAAAATATATGAGAAGAAGAGAAGGCAAATAGAAAAGATTGCAGAAGGAAAGTTGAAAGTATATGGAAGAAAGGAAGAATCCTCTGATGAAGAGGAAGAGGAAGCTGATGTAGTAAAGGTTTAAAATATCCAATAGATGAGAAAGCATTGGCTCAAATGATGAAAAATTTAAAGGGAATGACAGTTAAGGAAGAGATAAAGGCAAAGGTATGGTGCACTAAATGTAACAATCCGGGCCATACGGTGGAGGAATGTAGGCTGCAACTGCCTACATGCCAAATCTGCGGAAAGGAAGGACATGTAGCCCGAAACTGCAGACATTTCCTGAACCAGAATGTGGCTGGTATAGAGAGAGAAAGGAGAATGGATGAACGTCCACCTCCTAGAAGGTTCCCACCTAACAGGAATCGTGGAATGATAGGAATGATAATGCATTCCTTATGAGAACAGGAACAATATGTATGGTAGAAGGAATGAAGTTCCTTATCAGAATAGGAACAATGGATATTATGAGAGAAGGAATGATGTTCCTTACGAAACAGAGAGGATAGGTATTATGGAGAAAATGGTCCATACAATGGACGACAAAGGATAACCTATACAGAAAGAAATGATAAACAATATAGAGGAGAAGCAAGACCTTATCAAGGTCAAAGAGGCAGAAATGATCAATATAATCAGGCCAATGATAGACAAGGACCACAGGGTAGGAATTTTCCTTCCCAGGTTTGTTATACATGTGGTGAAACAGGACACATCTCTAGGGAATGTCCTAGGCGGAATGTACAACCTCCTACTTCCACCAGAATGACTAATGTACAGCCTACAACACGGCTTATTCAAATAGGAGGAAAAGGATGAGTATCCACCCGTTGCAAGGGCAGTTATAGCTCTTCAAGAGAAGAAGAAGGAATCCTCTTGTTATGGAGAAGGTGAGGTAGTTACTATTCCTAACAAGAAGGAGAGCTTGTTACAGGAAAATGTAAGCAAGCAGGAGCAGGATCCTGACCAGAAAGGTCAGACTGATAACGAATCAGTAGGTATAGACAAAGGTGATATAGATAAAGGTGAACAAAGTTTTTCATTATTACCATTACATGATAAAACAATGGACTCCATGTATCATCAAGCTATAAATCAGGAGATAAAGATTACGCTTGGACAGTTGATAAAGGTAGCCCTTATATAAGAAACCAAATATTAAATGCAGTGAGCTTAGTTTAGCAAACACCACCTTCGAGTGAAGGATATACAGTTTGTAAAATGGATAAGGAAGTACTGTATGAAGGTGATTATGATGGACAAGTTCCTTGCATACAGTATATGTGGGAAGAAATAAGTTAAACGAGTGTTAACAGATGGAGGTTCAAGTGTGAATTTTATTAAAGAAGGTGAATGTAAAAGGATGGTTTAGGACCTAATCCAACCTGCTCCATTTAACCTTAAAATGGCTAATCAACAAAGTGTAAGGTCACTAAACATAATGAGAGGAGTCACTATCACAGTAAAAGGATTCAAATATAGGATATCCTTGTTTGTCCTACAAAAAAAAGAAAAGGATACTGTTTATACTATGTTCTTAGCCAGACTATGGATTAAGTCTGATAAGGTTATTCAGAATGGAAGAACAGGAAAGATGATGGTAGAAGAAGGAGAAGGAAAACCAATGATCTATAATCATACTAAAAGGTATGTTTAAAAAGGAAATCCGACCTCTATTTTAGAAGGACATAATTGGTTTAATGGGCTAGATGATCAGGAAGACATAAAAATCTTGAAATCATATCCTGATTTAAAGGTCTTAACAAATATTGACCTTCACGTAGTGCTGAAAGAAAGAAAACTATTCAGCAGAAGGAAAATGACAGACTTGAATTACAGGAAAAGTTTTATAAGGCAATCCTGTATAAGATTGATTTGCAGGAACAACCTTCAAAGTATACATATGTGTATACCACAGATCCTTTAAAGCAAGTGAATATAAACACAGAAAAGAAGCTAAAGGAACATGAAGGAAAAACTATTCAGGAATAGGAAGAGAAAGCAAATGCTGATCCTAAGGAACAAGATGCAGGAAATCAAGTGCTGCAACTTAAGGTATCAACTTCCAACCAAGAACTTAGGAAAGTGAAGAACAACTTTTGGAAGTATAAAGGAGAGAATCCACAGTACCATGAAGATCAACATCCAAAGGAAGGAGTAGGATAGTTGCCGTGAGGACACAGCAACAAATAAGGAGGGGCAGTGTTAAAGGTAAAATATTAAGAGCATAGGACATCCTACTGTAAAGAGAATAAGGGTAGAAAGGTCCGTAGTAAGCATGGAAGGAAAGGCTGTGAAGGAGGAAAATCCTTATCGAAAGGAAAAGGTGCGTAAGGAAAAGGAAGGAAAGGCTGTGAAGGAGGAAAATCCTTACCGAGAGGAAAAGGTGAGTAAGGAAAAAGGAAAAGGTAAAGGATGACGTGGCGAGAGGAAGAGTAGTTAAGGGGAGTTAGGGCAAGGGAGAAGGAGTCTCCAGAAGGGTCTCCACAAGAAGTTCTAACAGGAGAGGAGGGTCTCCATTTGAAGTTCCAGCAGGAGATAAAGGTTCTCTACACTTTGTCTTTTGTATTCATGTAGTAATGAAAGGTGCATATTATAAGATCTTGTGTATGTATGTATACTCTCAATGAATGGATCTAACAAGGCAATAGCCAAAATCCGTTCTTGCCCTTGACTTCGGAGACCAGTCATTGTGGCTTTGAGAGAAAGGAGTTTTAATATATGTAAATGTGGAGAGTTGATGAAGGAAAGAAAGTGTGTAGCCTTTTTTAAAGGTTAGGAGAAAGGAAACCACAGTTAAACAGGAAAAGGTGGGATTTCCGGGTTTCCTGTTTAACATCCTCCATGTCAAGTTAAGAGTAGCACTCAACAGTTAAACAAAACACATTTATGTCCTAATCCAACTGTGGGCATGGGGATCTTGGCCAACAGGTTTTCCTTACGAGTTCATGAGGGATCCACATAGGGGTTCTAGAGTTTGGCATTTAGGAGCCACATTCATGGCACTTAATGTAACTCTTGAATTCAAGGGGCTATGGCATGATAACTCACATCGTGGGAGACAGTGTCACATGCAAATGTGACACTAGGTTAGACGACACATAGTATAATGCTCAAGGCAAGCTCTTTGGGGTTGTGTCATGGGTTTATCGCTAAAGGGTTCGATACTCTAGCAAAACATGCATGTTTACTCGCACCAGGGTGCTAAGTCTTGGGCATCAGCTCAAGGGAGGTTAGGTCTTGTAACTAGGTATGCTTTTGGCACACTTGGCTAGGGGGTGTTCTCCTTAGGATCAAAGAGTTAAACAACTTAAGCTCATTAGCAGGAGCCCTATCGCGAAGCATTCACAAGGTCGTGTACTTAGGGTTATCCAAACCTAGCCTTAGGGAGTTTACTTAGTAGAACACTCATGTTTGCCCAAGGCACACATTCATGTCTTTACTAAGTACTAACTCTAAGTCTAGGGTATAACTTGGCCACTCAAACCCTTATGGGTTAATTGTGGTTTAGGGTACTGCTAAAGGTAAAAATATTAGGAGCATAGGACATCCTACTGTAAAGAGAATAAGGGTAGGAAGTTCTGTTTTAAGCATAGAAGGAAAGGCTGTGAAGGAGGAAAATCCTTACCGAGAGGAAAAGGTGCATAAGGAAGAGGAAAGAAAGGCTGTGAAGGAGGAAAATCCTTACCGAGAGGAAAAGGTGCGTAAGGAAAAGGAAAGAAAGGCTGTGAAGGAGGAAAATCCTTACCGAGAGGAAAAGGTGCGTAAGGAAAAGGAAAGAAAGGCTGTGAAGGAGGAAAATCCTTACAGGAAAAGGTGAGTAAGGAAAAGGAAAAGGAAAAGGAAATCTCGTAAAGGAAAATGATGACGTGGCGAGAGGAAGGGTAGTTAAGGGAGTTAGGGCAAAGGAGAAGGGGTCTCCAGAAGGGTCTCAACAGGAAGTTCTAACAGGAGAAGGGGTCTCCATTTGAAGTTCTAGCAGGAGATAAAGGTTCTCTACACTTTGTCTTTTGTATTCATGTTAGTAATGAAAGATGCATATTAGAGAATCTTGTGTGTGTGTATGTCTACTCTCAATGAATGGATCTAACAAGGCAATAGCCAAAATCCGTTCTTGCCCTTGACTTTGGAGACCAGTCATAGTGGCACTGGGAGAAGTCTGATATATATACAGATATATTGAGAGTTGAGGAAGGAAAGAGTGTAGCCTTTCCTGTACGTTGTATGAAAGGTTTCTTGTTTGCGTGAAGGAAACAGGTTAAATAGGAAAAGGTGAGGCAGAGAGCCCTTTTCCTGTTTAACAATTGGCAACCACGGAGGGATTTCGCCATTGCTTTGTTAGCATTCATTGAGAAGAAGAGCCTAAAAATGATAGAATTCTCATTCTGAAAAAGGCTCGGAAGGTGTAGAGCCGGATGTGTAAAGGAGAAGGAATGAATGGAACCGTGGAGGAACCATCGTCCTAATTCAGCCTTAGCTGATCAAGGAACCAAAGGCAGGCCAATAGAGTGGCTGCCCAACAGCAACCTGAAACTGACGAAAATAGACGTCAAAATATCCTTGGCAAGATAGTAGAGGATATTGCAGAAACAATACAGAAATCTGAGGCTGATCCAGAGAATTGAAGGCAGTATCAAACAACTGGTTTAGAGGAGACTGTGAGAGGAACGGAAGGAGTGCCTGTTCATAGACCGAGATTGCAAGGAGAAGGATCTCCTGAGAACTCCCGAAGAGGAAGGGAGGAAGGTGTAAGAGGAAATACACCAGAGCAAATGATTATTACAAATATGGCACTTTTTTCGGGAATGTTTGGGGGTACGGTGATGTATCCCACATTCTCTGTAGGAAAGAAGGAAAATCCGAAAAGGCACTTACAACAGTTTGAAGAGGTAGTAAAACTGTATAAGGTGATGGATGCAGAAAGGCTGCTTATATTTCCACATACATTGAAAGGAAATGCCTCTGACTGGTATTATGATTTAGAAAAGGAAGTCAGAGAGGATTATCAGAAGGTTACTGATGCATTTAAGGAATATTTCAGAAAGGAGGAATTGCCGGAGGAACATTTAGAGAAGTTAAGGACTATCCTTCAAGGCAAAACAGAAAAGATAGATGAATATACACACCGTTTAAGAAACATGAGAAAAAGTGTATGGCATATGTAAAGATGGATGCCTTATTGCAATGGTATAAGCAAGGGTTGCTAAAACCATATAGAGATCTAGCACTTACTATCAATTTGTAGTAAGACCTTTGCTTGGTTTCTTTAATATGTTAGCAAGAGCTCAATGTTTTTTATTAAATTTTTTGTTAACATCAATGTCATTTTTGTTGAGAACAACTTCACCCACAAGGTGGTGAAGCCATCATTTACAAGTATAAGTTAGAACTTGCATCGATAGAAGATTAATGGACTCAATTATGAACCTAAAAACTCTCATTATATATTCCTTCTAAGAATATACTTAAACCCTAAAAAGATTAAACTATGATTCGCCCTAAACGAATATTCTTTCATTATATAAACCCTAATCTTAAATACAAAGATCTATATTATAATATTAATATATAATTAAAAAAAAAACATTGGAAAAAAAATGAAAAGGATAGAGAGGATCTCATTAATCAATTAAAAATATAATGAGAAGAAGAGAAGGTAGATAGAAAAGATTGCAGAAGGAAAGTTGAAAATATATGGAAGAAGAAAGAAAGAATCCTCTGATGAAGAGGAAGAGGAAGCTGATGTAGTAAAGGTTCGTAAATATTCAATAGATGAGAAAGCATTGGCTCAAATGATGAAAACTTTAAAAGGAATGACAGTTAAAGAGGAGTTAAAGGAAAAAGTATGGTGTACTAAATGTAATAATCCTGGTCATACAGTAGAGGAATGTAGACTGCAATTGCCTACATGCCAGATATGCGGAAAGGAAGAACATGTGGCTAGGAACTGTAAACATTTCCTAAATCAATGTGGCTCGCATAGAGAGAGAAAGGAGGACAGATGAACGTCCACCTCCTAGAAGGTTCCCACCTATAGGAACCGTGGGAATGAGAGGAATGATAATGCTGTTCCTTATGAGAACATGAATAATATATCATATGGCAGAAGGAATGAGATTCCTTATCAGCACAGGAATACTGGATATTATGACAGAAGGAATGATAATCCTTACGAAATTAGAGAGAAAGGTATTATGCAGGAAGAAATGGTCCATATAAGGCGTGGCAGAATGATAGACCTTATCCTGAAAGAAATGATAGGCAATATAGAGGAGAGGAAAGACCATATCAAGGTCAAAGAGGCAGAAATGATTCCTATAACCAAGGAAATGATAAACAAGGACCACAAGGTAGGAATTTTCCTTTCCAGGTTTGTTATACATGTGGTGAAACAGGACATATCTCTAGGGAATGTCCTAGGCGGAATGTACAACCTCCTACTTCCACTAGAACGACTAATGTGCAGCCTACAACACGGCTTATTCAAATACAGGAGGAAAAGGATGAGTATCCACCCGTTGTAAGGGCAGTTATAGCTCTTCAAGAGAAGAAGAAGGAATCCTCTTGTTATGGAGAAGGTGAGGTAGTTATTATTCCTAACAAGAAGGAGAGCTTGTTACAGGAAAAGGTAAACGAGCAGGAGAAGGATCCAGACCAGAAAGGTCAGATTGATAACGAATCAGAAGGTATAAATAAAGGTGATATAGATAAAGGTGAACAAAGTTTTTCATTATTACCATTACATGATAAAACAATGGACTCCATGTATCACCAAGCTATAAATCAGGAGATAAAGATTACGCTTGGACAGTTGATAAAGGTAGCCCCTTATATAAGAAACCAAATATTAAATGCAGTGAGCTTAGTTCAGCAAACACCACCTTCGAGTGAAGGATATACAGTTTGTAAAATGGATAAGGAAGTACTGTATGAAGGTGATTATGATGGCAAGTTCCTTGCATCACAGTATATGTGGGCAGGAATAAGTTAAAGAGAGTATTAATAGATGGAGGTCAGGTGTGAATTTTATTGAAGAAGGTGAATGTAAAAGGATGGTTTTAAGACCAATCCAACCTGCTCCATTTAACCTTAAAATGGCTGAGCAACAAAGTGTAAGGTCATTAAGCATAATGAGAGGAGTCACTATCACAGTAGTAAAAGGATTCAAATATAGGATATCCTTGCTTGTCCTACAAAAAAGAGAAAGAATACTGTTTATACTATGTTCTTAGCCAGACTAATGGATTAAGTCTGATAAGGTATTCAGAATGGAAAACAGGAAAGATGATGGTAGAAGAAGGAGAAGGAAAAACAGTGATCTATAATCATACTAAAAGGTATGTTAAAAAGGAAATCCGACCTCTTGTTTTAAAAGATATGATTGTTTAATAGATAGATCAGAAGAAGTAGAAATCCTGAAAGCATATCCTAACTTGAAGGTCTTAACAATATTGACCTTCACGTAGTGCTGAAAGGAAAGAAAACTGTTCAGCAGAAGGAAAACGACAGACCTGATTACAGGAAAAGTTTTATAAGGCAATCCTGTATAAGATTGATTTGCAGGAACAACCTTCAGAGTATACATATGTGTATACCACAATCCTTTAAAGCAAGTGAATATAAACACAGAAAAGAAGCCAAAGGAACAGAAGGAAAAACTATTCAGGAACAGGAAGAGAAAGCAAATCTGATCCTAAGGAACAAGATGCAGGAAAGCAAGTGCTGCAACTTAAGGTATCAACTTCCAACCAAGAACTTAGGAAAGTGAAGAACAACTTTTGGAAGTATAAAGGAGAGAATCCACAGCACCATGAAGATCAACATCCAAAGGAAGGAATAGGATAGTTGCCGTGAGGACACAAAAAATAAGGAGGGGGCAGTGTTAAAGGTAAAATATTAGGAGCATAGGACATCCTACTGTAAGAGAATAAGGGTAGGAAGGTCTGTAGTAAGCATGGAAGGAAAGGCTGTGAAGGAGGAAAATCCTTACCGAGAGGAAAAGGTGCGTAAGGAAAAGGAAAGAAAGGCTGTGAAGGAGGAAAATCCTTACCGAGAGGAAAAGGTGAGTAAGGAAAGGAAGAAAGGCTGTGAAGGAGGAAATCCTTACAGGAAAAGGTGAGTAAGGAAATCTCGTAAAGGAAAGGATGACGTGGCGAGAGGAAGGGTAGTTAAGGGAGTTAGGGCAAAGGAGAAGGGTCTCCAGAAGGGTCTCAACAGGAAGTTCTAACAGGAGAAGGGTCTCCATTTGAAGTTCTAGCAGGAGATAAAGGTTCTCTACACTTTGTCTTTTGTATTCATGTTAGTAATGAAAGGTGCATATTAGAGAATCTTGTGTGTGTATGTCTACTCTCAATGAATGGATCTAACAAGGCAATAGCCAAAATCCGTTCTTGCCCTTGACTTTGGAGACCAGTCATAGTGGCACTGGGAGAAGTCTGATATATATACAGATATATTGAGAGTTGAGGAAGGAAAGGGTGTAGCCTTTCCTGTACGTTGTATGAAAGGTTTCCTGTCTGCGTGAAGGAAACAGGTTAAATAGGAAAAGGTGAGGCAAAGAGCCCTTTTCCTGTTTAACAGGTACCTTGTCACCCTATAAGGATTGTACTTTCGAATGAGGATGATCCTTAAAGGGTAAGTGACAATGCCTTAACTCTGTCAACGAGGATATGTGTGAGACATGTCTCCTTGATAAGGTTAGGGCAAGTGACAATGCCTTAACTCTGTCACGAGGATATGTGTGAGACATGTCTCCTTGATAAGGTTAGGGCATGAGCCTATATAAGTCTACTTGGATAAGATCCTAGAGTCTACTTGAGTTATCCTTTAGGGTTTGAGGGATGGACTTAGGGTAGGACCCTAAGTCACCTACCTAATTAGGCATTTGAGTTAGGCTCTTGGGATCATCTTGGAAGACTTAGTGTTGCTCACACAGGGTTTTTGATGCTATATGGCCATTTGACAGTCACGTGTTAGCTCTTTAAGTAAAAACTTTGACAAGTAATATGTCTGGTGTTTTTTAACTTTTGGTGTATATAATATTTTTTTTTAAAGTATTAACAAACATGGTTGTTTATTTGGGCATAGGACAAGTAATCATTATGGTTTTGAAATGAAAGTGGGTAATATGTCTCATGTTTTCTAGTTGATAGTGTATATAATTTTTATTTAAAGTATTAATGAACATAGTTTATTTATTTGGGCATAGGGTAATTACACTATTTTGGTTTTGAGGCATGTGCCTAAAAGTAAATTTTGGTGTACAGTATGCAGCTGCAAATCGGATTAATCCCGTCGATGGCCATTGTTGACAAAAGGCCTCAGCAAGATAAATCTTGCCAAAGTTAATGGTCGCCAGGACACTATTGCCAGCATCCAGTCCTGGGGGCCCGCTGGTGAGCCGGACTTTACCTGGGAGCACTGGAAGGTGCTATGATGGCCTCTACTCAGACGCCACGAGGGCCCGTGTATAGGTGAGTAGGAGTTCCCTTATGCACAGTGTTGTTGTGTCCTTGTTGTATATCTTGGACCATGAGCAAGAGTAATCAAAAGATGTGATGGATCAACATCTAAAGGAAGGAGTAAGATATGTTGCCGTGAAGACACAACAACGAATAAGGAGGGGGCAATGTTAAAGGTAAAATATTAGGAGCATAGGACATCCTACTGTGGAGAGAATAAGGAAGGTCTGTAGTAAGCATGGAAGGAAAGGTTGTGAAGGAGAAAATCCTTACTAAGAGGAAAAAGTGAGTAAGGAAAAGGAAAAGGAAGTCTCGGAAGGAAAAAGATGACATGGCAAGAGGAAGGGTAGTTAAGGGGTAGTTAGGGCAAGGGAGAAGGGGTCTCCACAAGAAGTTTTAGTAGGAGAAAGAGAGTCTCCACTCTTTGTCTCTTGTATTGATGTTAAAAATGAAGGAGCATATTATAAGATCTTGTTGTGTGTGTGTGTTATGTATATTCTCAATGAATGGATCTAACAAGGCAATAGCCAAAATTCGTTCTTGCCCTTGACTTCGGAGACCAGTCATTATGGCACTGAGAAAAGGTGATTTAATATATGTATATGTGGAAAGTTGATGTAAAGAAAGTGTGTAGCCTTTCTTAACGGTGTAGAGAAAGAAAACGGTTAAATAAGAAAATGTGAAGTTTTCATGTTTTCCTGTTTAACAGTAAACCATCAACTTGGGTTAGCCAAGTAGGACCATTGAGATAGAGTATTTGTTTTATCATGTTGTGAACTTAGTTGATATTTAATGACAAAGTTGAATCATACTAAGAATTGGCTTAACAAAACCATCGACGACTTAAAATTCATGCCGATTAGAATATATGAGATTCTTGTGGTTATTGTAAACTATTACCTAATGTGGAATTCTCTAAAAAGTGCCTTCATTCTTAAAAACAAATCCACAATAACTAAAAGCTTCTTATCATGTAACTCATAATTGATCTCCAGTGAGAAAAACTTGTGGGAGTGCAATATTACCAAGTAGAGTTAATAATCTTCACCAACCTGTGACATGATGATATTCAATGCAAAGTCCGAAGCATCAACCTTGATGATAAAAAGTGTTAAAATATGGATAAGCCAAATTAGAATAGAGGTGAAGACCTCATTGAAGACAAATTCCACCTCTAGTGTCTCACACAAATGACTTGTTCTTCTGTGTGAGTTTGGTGAGTGGTAGCACAATTTTGAATTAATCCTTGATAAACTTCCAGTAAAAAGTTGGCAAAGTCGAGGAAACACTGAAATCCCATACGGATCATAGGACTTACTAATCCAACATAATTCTCACCTTGGCATAATCCATTAAAACTCCTTTTAGCGAAATGATGTACCTCAAGAACTCCACATAATTTTGGTTCAAAATTGCACTTCTTAAGCTTAACATAAAGGTCATGGTCCCATAATTTTGTAATACCTACCGAACATGTTCCTCATGCTCCTCCAATTGTTTGGAATACATGAAGATATCATCAAAGTACAATATCACAAACACATCCAGAACTCACGGAAGATGTCATTAACCATGTGTTGAAAACAACCAATGCATTAATGAGACTAAACGGCATCACCATGTACTCAAAGTGTTCGTACCGTGTGCAAAATATAGTCTTCCATCGTCCCCTAGGCAAATCTTAATGTGCACCTCGAAGGACAATTTGGTAAAGTACTTGGCCTTAGCAAGTCTCTCTAGTAAGCTTGATATTAGTGGTAGGCAATACCAATTTTGTACTATTACTTTGTTTAGGCCATAATAATCCACTACTAATGCAATGTGCCATCTTTCTCTTTGGCAAAGAAGATGGTGCACAAACTAAAGACTTTAAGTGTTGGATGAACCTGGTGAAAAGGTTTTTCTTGATGTATACCCTCAAAACCTCAAGCTCCACTGGAGAGAGCTCGTAAATCAATCCCTAGGGGGGTTGAGCACCTTCCACCAAGTCAATGGGGTAGTATATAGTCAATGTTTAGGAGCTTATTGGCTTTGACCTTGTCAAAGACATCAACAAACTCATTATACTTAGTTAGTAGTTGGATTAGATACTTAATAGCTACAATAAAAATTGATGAAGATCCCACTTACTCTCTTGGATGAATTCATCTAGCGAGATTGTGCAAACTTGCAAAGGCTCTGAAGGCTCCAAAGATGGGTCTAGAGAGTTGGAACACTTAACCTTTCTTGGTGAGTTGGGACCATGGTCAACCAACCGGAGAACGGCCAACTTACAACAATAGTAAGAACAGGCCGCAAAAGAGCTGCAGCATGCTCGAGAGTGAATCGAAGAGCTCAAGGCCAGCTTTACACAAGCCAAGAACGAGGAGGTAATGTGACCAAGCTCCAGGGATCCACTGCACTTCAAGGACACGACGATATCTACATTAAGAGGTTAAGCTGGCAATGGTGGAGAAGGAAGTCACATTATACTGGAAGCACTTCGGAGTGGGTTGTGGACAATAAGGCTGTGGCCCAAAAGGACGTGCCAGTATGTAAGTTTGGGCATTTGGTTGGCGGTGGTATGGCCACCACCAAAGCGGATCGATGTACAAACGACCAACGGTCCACAAACAGAGGCCCAAGACCCTAACCCTAGTTCTGGCGATCTCGGATCTGCAGCATGGATAGACCAAGACCCTAACCCTAGGTGGGCGACCGGCCTCTGGCGATCTCGGATCTGCAGCATGGATAGATAGTTGATGGCTATCATGCGACATTGACAATGGGCTAGATCTAATTGTCCAGACCAACCACATAAGGCATGGAGGATAGCACGCAGGAGAGTGTTAAAACAGTGCGCCATCATGATGAAGGCACTCATGATGCATTGAAATACCCGAGAAACATTTGTGACACCTTTAGCTATCAAGGTATATGCTTGTATGTGTATATATACGTGGGCATGTGTTTACACGTACATATGTATACATACAACAAGCAAACACAGACATTGAATCTATAGAAACTGCCAGAGCTCAACTCTATGAGCTCATAAAGACGAGAGCAAATCCACAGTTCCTACTAGCCTGTTTTTACAAATATGCTTGCAGAAGCTGGACAAATGGAGGATAAAATACTCACTATAAATATTATAACGACTTTGTGTTACCTTACTCAGGTATTCGAGGGATGTACTCAAGACATGTAGGCAGGCCGCAACAGAACTAGAAACTCGTCTTCTTCAAAGTCTGGAGGTAAACATTATAGACTATCTTTTCTATTCAAGCAATAATAACAACCCACATATGTACTTCCTAGTTATGTAGCTGGAGTACTTAATTAATTTAATTAACCTGCAGAAGAGTACATATGGCAAGTTTGCGGGACGAATTCTGTCTAGCACTTTCAGTTATGTGATAGTTCCTTACCTTCTCCAAGGATCAGAAGATTCAGCTCCTCTACGTCAATGCCATCTCCCGAGAAACACCAAACCTAATAACAAACAGCTTTCCTGCTCGCAGTGCTTCGGAGCCCGACTTAAGTAAACATCATGAGGTACCGCAGGTGTGTGTGTGGGGGGTGGTGCGTGGGTGCAATGTGAAATACATAGCACAATATCAACGTGTTGAATTTCATGCCAATTCGTCATCATGCAATCTTTATAAACTAAAGCACATTAAGAGCTAAGTGTTGATGTTTCTCCTTTTGTAGAACCACCAAATCCACCTAATCCTGGCTTTTTACGTCGTGTTGGATCCAATGTAGCAAGTTTGGTTACGAGAATCAAACAGGTACTTTCTAATACATAACGGGGCATTTTGTGTTTATAATAGTGAGTTACGTCAATATTCGTTTAATATTACGAACACATGAAAAATAAACGAACTAACTATTACTGTGTTAAGCAGGAGAATTCAGAAGGAAGCGACATTCACTTTGATGGAGCCATATGTTGAGAGCGGTGAAGTGAACCAGGGACATTATAATCAGCCAATCCAACAAGCCAAAACAAAGCCTCCAATACAAAAGCTCCACAGGGCTGTACGTTCACTGCTCGAGGTAAACTCTCTCTCTCTCTCTCTCTCTCTCTCTCTCTCTCTCTCCCGTGCTCTCTTCTCTCTCTCTCTCTCCCTCCCTCCCTCCCTCGCTCTCTCGCTCTCTGTCTCTCTCTCTCTCTCTCACATACAACACACACACAAACTTTTATGTGAATACTGTTTGAACAGGTATATAAGTTCTTTCAACAAGGACTCGCAGCTTTTGAGAACTCTGATGTCACCACAGCTGCCTCCCATTTTTGAAAATTGGCGGGCGGAAACCCCAAGTACAAATGATCGAAGTCTAAAAGGCCTTAAGTTTAATGCACGACGAAGGTTAGTGCCTTGTTAATACGAATACGTAAATTTTGATAAAGCAAATGTTTTGTTAATTGAATAATAAAGTATGTGGGAGTCTCCTCTTGTGCAGATATGCATGCGTATGTATGTTGTGGCTGCTTAGTTTATTGTAATGTTTTGTACCATTAGATACACACACAGTTCAGGTATCTATTGGATACGTACCAGTTTCCCTCGTAACTTAGGGAGTATTCTTTCGTGGTGAACCACTACGTGTGTGTTGTAAACCTACTTCTGCAGCTGGTTTAATTGTTAATGGATATACATAAATAACACACACACACACACACACACTTTGAGTGTATCTTCTAGTGTTTTCACAAAATATAAGCATAATGCACAGAAGCCTGCCAAGAAATTGTGTTTATGTAGATTCTAGAGACAGTTACTTAGATACCAAACGAAATAAACATGCTTTTCTTATCCAATACTTTTAAATATCTCGTTATTGATATCAAAAAGGGAAAATTATTAAAAATGACCCTCTAGTTTTATATAATTTCCAAATTGTCCTTGTAGTTTAAAAAATTATTCAAATTGACCTTGAGTCAAATTTATCATTAATTAGCTTAATAGCACACGCTCACACACCACACACATATGCATTTTAACTCTAAACAATATATTTGTCACTTGTGTTGTATATTTAGCTTTAAACAATATGTTGCATGTGTGTGTCATTAAGCTGATTAATAATAAATTCGACTCAAGGTCGATTTGAATATTTTTAAAATTAGGAGGACAATTTGAAAATTATATAAAACTTGAGTAATTTCCCTTATGTATTTACATTGGATGGTTCAGTATTTTGCAAGGAGAATCGAGAATCATTTCAAAGTATAACATTGAGGCTTTACCAAGCTCAAAATGAGGAAACTGGTGGGATGAATGACGTACTTTACAAGCTGTATAAGTTCACAGTAAGTAGTATATACAAGTCCTATTAACACAAATCTGACAATAATTAGGGAAACCTAAAACAATTAAGAATTGTTTGACAAACCATTCTTTCTTGTTCCTCTTGCAATACAAGTAAGTTTCTATGGATCTCAAAGGAGATAGAAAGCAAAAATACAAGGTATATAACAATGTTAGGATCTAGCCACTTTCTTCTTGGACATTGTGAACATACATACGTGACTGGTGGAACTAGTCACCTTGAGTTTTGGATTGATCCACATCGTATGGGAACAACTACAAGCAATGATGTTGAAGAGTCATGGTCGAGTTACAATATGTTAAAGATCACTAGGAATATCTTTCGTTGGACAAGAATCCAAGCTATGCTGATCACAAGGAGCAAGGGTGCAATGACAATCCAAAGAGTGTGATGATATATATGTTGGCTATGCTTCAAGTACTTTGGGTTGGTCACTTCGGTGTTGCTACGGAATAGGTTTACCTACGTGGGTGTGTGTGCACGTATGTATGTGTATTTATACTCGTATATATGCATTTTCTAAGCTTGGAGACTCGATATCCTTTGAAGATAATGGTCATCGAAACAATGATCCAGGTGCTCAACTTTCCATTCCCTCGTTATTGCTATTCAGTTTATTCCAAAGCACCTTAAGACGGGAGGTTAGCGGACTTATTTTCAAGCAATTCGTTCAGCAGATGAGCGCTTCTGATCCAAGACTTATTGTTACCATTGATTTCTCAAAGGTATGTCACATTAACTAGATTAAAATTTACCACAGATGTAATCTTAGCGCTGCAAGCCCATACAGTGGACAAGTAGTACACGTGAGAGTTCCATCTTGGACTACAAGTCAGTCACAAGCAGGTGAACCTCAAGATATCAACCCTGGAGAGTTCTTTAGCCTTGGAAAAAGGAGACAGTGCAATTCATCTTTCCAGTTACTGTTACTTTGGAGCACATTCAAAGGTACGTGGGAGCATGTGCTTGTGTGTGCATCGGCATGTGTGTGTGTGTGTGTGTGTGTGTAAGTGAATGTGTACTCAGAGGATAACAAGCAGTTATGTTGCTAGTGGTGAACAAGTAGCTCCTAGGAATGCATCTTTATTTTTAGATCGAGTGTGAGGGTACTGATTGCGATTTCCAAGTTGTGGGTGCTGCAGTCTCCTTTGAGTTAATGGATGAGCCTGAAAGATTAGTGGCACATAATGGGATTAACAGGATTTAATCATTATTGACAGGGGAGGATGGGGAGAATGTTATATCTAAACAAATGTGTTTTGCAAGTGGTTCCTGGTTCGTGTGTGTGTGTGTGTGTGTGTTACAAGGGAAGGGGTATTGAAGAGAGTGTTTGGAAAAGACATGCAGGAGTCGATGCTTTTTCATCATATACCAACCACTGATACCAGTTCCTGCAAGGGCGCTTCCAAGGCCAGGAAAAGGTATGTAATATGCATATTTCTATGTTACATATGTATACACATGCATGCATCTATATATAATATACATGACTGCCAAACACATAAGAGTAAAATCCTTGTATGTATATTTTAGTTTGTGTGTGTGTGTGAGTGTTTGAGAGAGAAGATTATATTGGTATAAAAAGCATAATTATAACATATACTAATATAGTTAAATATTTGGATAGCATTCAGCATGCGAAAGCTCAATATAGTAAGGGTCGTTTCGCACACACTTAATTTAATTTAAGTGGGCTTAAATAAGGGAAAATGGATTCGTACTCACCTTTAAGTTGAGTAACCACTTACTTAACTTTTTTAAGGGTTTGACCACTAAGGGCATTGAATTCACACCTGCCCTTAACTTAAGAAGTCACTTACTTAAGGATTTTTTAAAGGTTTGACCACTAAGGGCAGTGCTTTCGCAATCTCCATTAACTTAACTTAATTTAAGGGAACAATGAAAATTTGCAAAGAAAAATTTAAGGGAGGTGAGGGATACCTTAGCCACCTTAACGACTCACGAGGCTTGTCACCTTTTTCGCCACCTTCTTTAAAATAAAATAAAAAATAAAATTTTACATGCATGCATTTTTTAATGTAAAATATATATTTATATTTTATATTTTTATTTTAACATATATAATTAAAATAAATAATAATAATGAATTTCTCATTATTCTTAGTATTTTTAATATATTCTCCTTCTGCCCTAATTTCTACCCTGATTTCTATAGGTTTCTACGCATCTCTGTAGGTTTCTGCACATCTCTGTAGATTTCTGCGCATCGGGAGAGGAAGAGAAGAATTCAAGAGAAATCAGGAGAGAATGGCAGAAGAACAAAGCAGATTACGTAATTACGTAATCAGCTTTGTGTCTGAGTTTTTTGAATAAACTACAAGTGTGGCACAGTTGGGTTGTCTGTTCCTGAGATTCTGTGCATATCTCTTACATACGTATGACGTAGTAATGGTTTGTGTTCTTCATTGTTAAGTACAAGGTTTAGAGCTTGTTGATCTAAATATTATCTACTTAATTTAATATATATTATTTATGAGAAACATGTAGATTTAGAAATATATGTGTGTGTGTATTTTTCACAAGATTTTTTATATTTAAAAATTAACTTATATTATTATAATTTATAGCATCTATGTTCCAGTCCAGAGGAACGAGTAATGTAATGATTCTACTAAATATAACATTAAGTATTCTAAGGTATATATTGAACTATATATGAATTCTGACTTGGATGTATATATGCATGTATGTAAATATTATGTTTATGGTTAGCTATTTGATTAATTTAAATTAAAAGATTGATTGATCTGCATTCTAAAAGAATATTATTTCCCTCAAATATTATTGTTATTCTTAATTATTTTAAAATTAAATATGAAGCATTGATTTGAAATAAATTTAACATCTTTTAATAATTTTATAACTATTCAGCTAACTCCAGGAATATTGCAAACACTCACCGTCATATATATATATATATATAATGCTTTATTTTTCAATGTATTATTAAGTAATAATGTTTATATATTCTTTCATATACGTGAATATGTGTATATGTTTTAATTAGCGAATATATGGTTTATATTTTCTTTGCCCACATTATAACATTATTTTATTCATTTGTTTAAAATAAAAAAAATATCTTACCGTAATTACCGTCATATGATTAATAATTTGTGATGTTACATATGTCGTTTATATAATGTGCATTTTTTTAATGTAAAATATATATTTATATTTTATATTTTTATTTAACATATATAATTAAAATAAAAATAATAATATATGAATTTCTCATTTTATTGCAATTGAAAATTATTTAAAAATTATTTATTATAACTTGACATAATAATGTTATATGAAATGTAGATATTTAAGTTCATTAAAAATAATTAAGTTAATAATCTTAACTTAAATGTAAATATAAAGTATATTATATTTAAGGGTAATATTCTAATTCATGGCCCTTAATATTTTTACTTAAGTATCTATGCGAATCCATTGCCCTTAACACAATCCCTTAATTTAAGTAAAAAGGTTAAGGGTTGATGAGTGCGAATCAATTGCCTTTAACAAATTCCCTTAATTTAAGTTAAGGGTAGTACGAATCCAAAACCATTAACTTCTCTTTTTAAGGGAGAGTTGGTGCGAATCAAATGCACCCTTAACCTTTACTTAACTTATGCATGCTAAGTTAAGTTAAGTGTGGTGCGAAACGACCCTAAAATGTATAAGAAAGAATGTTCAAAAGAGTATATGAATGTTTTATAATTCACATGTATACAGTAAATTACTTTTAAATTATATACTATAGGGTCGTTTCGCACCACACTTAACTTAACTTAGCATGCATAAGTTAAGTAAAAGTTAAGGGTGCATTTGATTCGCACCAACTCTCCCTTAAGAAGAGAAGTAAGGTTTGGATCGTACCAACCCTTAACTTAAATTAAGGGAATTTGTTAAGGGCAATTGATTCGCACTCATCAACCTTAACCTTTTTACTTAATTAAGGGATTGTGTTAAGGGCAATGGATTCGCATAGATACTTAAGTAAAATATTAAGGGCCATGAATTCGAATATTGCCCTTAATATAATATACTTATATTTACATTTAAGTTAAGATTATTAACTTAATTATTTTTAATGAACTTAACATATCTACATTTCATATAACATTATTATGTCAAGTTATAAAATATTTTTTAAATAATTTTCAATTTGCAATAAAAATCTATTTCAATTTGTAATAAATATTTTAACCACTTTAAAAATATATTTATAATATTTATTATTTAAATAATATGGCATCCTTAATTTTTATTAACATTTAAAGTAATTTTACTTATTATAAAAATAAAAATATGGTGAGATGAAATTATATACTTATATATAATATTGTATATGGGTACATTCTATAGATAATTAAATTTTATATATTTGGATATGTTTAAACAAGTAAAAACTTCATAAAAATATTATATATACATATGCATGTGCGTTAACATGTGTGTTGCATTTCATTTTTATTTATTTAACAAAAAATACTAAATAATTCTATTTCTAGTATACATCCTTTTTCATATTTCACGTTTATCTTTAACACATGATATTTATTATGGTAAAACAAAAAATAATAATAAAGAAAACATAAATTAACAATTTCCAAATTAATGCCTAACAAATGGCGTCCCAAAAATAAGATGAGCTTCAAGAGCTGATCTAATAGTGCGAGCATGTGTAGTTACCTCACCAAGTTCTCGAGGATCTTGTGAAGGATCATCATACTCCACCCAATCTCCTCTTTCTTGACGTCGCCGAATTCTTCGCTCCCTTGCTCGTAAAGTTGCCTCATAATTCACTTCGCCCTCATCAATGAGGATATTGTGGAGAATAACACAAGCACTCACAGTATTCGGAATGTGTGGAAGGTGGACTCTCAACTTATAATCAAGGCAACGAAATTTTTGCTTTAAAAGGCCAAATGCTTGCTCAACCACCAATCGTGCTTTAGTAAGCTCCTTGTTGAAAGTCTCCTGACCAAGATTAAGATGAACACCTATAAAAACTTAAGTTAAATATGTTATAAATATATTAACTTTACATGCCTGTGTATGGGACCATTAAAAATGGTTGTAATTGGTATCCTTTATCACCCACAATATAAGGCTTCACGAAATCAACATGAGCAGCCTCAAAGGTCCATGAAGATAAACCCCATCAATGATCTTTTGATGAAGTGAGCAATTCTTCCAAACTCGCATATCATGCACGCTACCTGCAAATACCAAAACATTACACAAACATAATCAAAATGAATGTAACTTGCTCACCTGGCCATCCAGCATTCACATTTATAAACCTCTTACGTGCATCAACAACCCCTTGCACAATGATGCTATTCCGTTGCTTCCTGTCAAAGTAGTCCGTCCGGTCATTTGTAGAAGGTTGAAGTATCTCCACATGTGTGCAATCTATGGCCCCCACAACATTTGGTAAATGAGTGTGTGTCACATCTTGGAACTCATGTGCCATCTCACGAACCTCATTTTCCGTCGATGGAAATGCCACCTTATACCAGAAACGTCGACAAATAGCTGCTGTCGTCTCTACAAACACAGCCATAACAGTCGAAGTTCCAATAGCAAACCTCTCACCAATGTCCATGTAGTCACTGTTTCTCACCATCTTCCAAAGTGTAGCTCCAACTCTAATATCCACTCGTACAGCTTCTCTGTAGTGGGTATCCTGCCTTGAGATGTCATCCTCTAATACATTACAAATCATAACAAAGGTTCTCCGTGACATTCGAAGAAGTTTTATCCACCTCTCATCATCGTAGTGTGACATCATAAAAGTGTCCCACCATGCCTCACTCCGTAGTCGAACCCACTGTGAAGGAGAAGACCTATTCAATTGCAGCTTGTGTTGACCTCCGCATGTACTGAACTACTGCATCATCATCATCTGAATTGTCACGTTCTTCATCTTCAGCATCCGAATCAGAATCCGAGTCGTTCATGATGAATTGAACAAAAAAATCTCCAGCCATGGTCGAGGCTAATCCTATTAAACGGTCCTGAAAAAATAATATAATCGATATTATAAATAACAAACAAAAATGCATTAACATAATTCAAATAAAAGCTTGCAAATGATAAATATATGAAACCTACATGCACCATGCTAATCTAGTCTTTGTTGCCCTGTCCACAAATGTGATCAGCAATTCGTGTCATAGCCAATGCGAACTTCTCAATAGAAGCGTTCTTTTCCCTCCTCAACTCTACTGTCCTCTCAAATTGGCGGCTCCTCATCTCAACCTGGGCTCGAAGTACATTTGTACCTTCATTAACCGCTTCAACCAAACTAGACTTTCCCTTCTTCGCTTGCCTTCTCGTCACAGTGACACCATCTCCATCATCATCTGAGTGATCAGTAGTCAAAGGTGCACTTGTGGAAGTTGTTTGTGAAACTGGAGTCATCGGTGGATCATTTTCAGAGTCGTTTACGTGTTGGGGCGTCATGCAGCTTCGGTCACCTTGAAATGAATCCAATAAATCAAACAGGTCCAAGTCCATGTTTGGCAATCTAAGGCGTCGTTTCTCTAGATTCGACAAGCTCGAATATGCAGCAGCTCCCGACTTCCTGTTGTGGTCGTGAATAACTTTATAATCGTTGATTAAATTCTCCCACTTCTTACGACATTGTTCTCCATCACGATCGTCGAAACCTTGTGCTTGCATTTCTTTTGCAATCTGTCTCCAACGTGCATTTGCTGTTACACTGACAAGTTGCCTAGTTGACATCTGTAACCTGGCCATGAACTCTTGTCGTTTCAACTCCACAAGCGTCTTTGTCTCGTCCATTGTCCAATTCCGAGACCGAGGCCGTTTGCTTCTTGCTTGCCCCTCAATCTCATGTGAAGTTTCTTCAAAACCCTGGCCCTCTCATTTTCACCAATGTCAATTGTTTCGCCCACCACCCTTGAAGATTGTTGTTGTCTCCTCGACCGGACATACCTAGCTGACCTAGCCCGAGTTCTTTCACTTGCTGCTAGGCTTCGTGGGTGGCCAGGGAGGTAGAAAGCCCGGCAGCAGTTGCTACCGGGCTTTGGGCCGCCCATGAGCTCGGCCAATTGGCCGAGCTCAAGCCAGCCAGCCAGGGGCGGCAGAAAGCCCGGCAGTAGTAGCTGCCGGGCTTTGGCCCCCATGAGCTCGGCCAATGCTGGCCGAGCTCAAGCCAGCCCAGCCAGGGGCGGCAGAAAGCCCGGCAGCAGTAGCTGCCGGGCTTTCTGTTGCCCCATGAGCTCGGCCAATGCTGGCCGAGCTCAAGCCAGCCCAACCAGGGGCGGCAGAAAGCCCGGCAGCTAGCTGCCGGGCTTTCTGTTGCCCCATGAGCTCGGCCAATGCTGGCCGAGCTCAAGCCATCCCAACCAGGGGCGGCAGAAAGCCCGGCAGCTACTGCTGCCGGGCTTTCTGTTGCCCCATGAGCTCGGCCAATGCTGGCCGAGCTCAAGCCAGCCCAACCAGGGGCTGCAGAAAGCCCGCAGCAGTAGCTGCCGGGCTTTCTACTGCCCCATGAGCTCGGCCAATGCTGGCCGAGCTCAAGCCATCCCGGCCAGGGGCGGCAGAAAGCCCGGCAGCTATTGCTGCCGGGCTTTCTGCTGCCCCATGAGCTCGGCCAATGCTGGCCGAGCTCAAGCCAGCCCAACCAGGGGATGCAGAAAGCCCGCAGCAGTAGCTGCCGGGCTTTCTACTGCCCCATGAGCTCGGCCAATGCTGGCCGAGCTCAAGCCATCCCGGCCAGGGGCGGCAGAAAGCCCGGCAGCTATTGCTGCCGGGCTTTCTGCTGCCCCATGAGCTCGGCCAATGCTAGCCGAGCTCAAGCCATGGGCTGCAGAAAGCCCGGCAGCTATTGCTGCCGGGCTTTCGGCCGGCCCATGAGCTCGACAGCTATGGTGGGCAGAAAGCCCCAGCAGTTGCTGCCGGGCTTTCGGCCGGCCCATGTGCTCGATAGCTATGGTGGGCAGAAAGCCCAGTAGCAGTAGCTGCCGGGCTTTCGGCCGGCCCAACGAGCTCCCAATGCCGGTCGAGCTCGTGCCATCCAGCCAGTCTCTATGGCCGCCTCCTGATGCAAATGAATGCAAATGAATGCAAGAAAAGAAGAAGAAAGGAAAGAAAACTACCTGATCTGCTGTTTCTTCTGCCATTCTCTCCTGATTTCTCCTGAATTCTTCTCTTCCTCTCCCGATGCGCAGAAATCTATAGAAATCTACAGAGATGTACAGAGATGATGCGCAGAAACCTATAGAAATTAGGGCAGAAATTAGGGCAGAAGGAGAATATACTTAGAATATACTAAGAATATACTAAGAATAATGAGAAATTCATATTATTATTATTTTTATTTTAATTATATATGTTAAAATAAAAATATAAAATATAAAATATATTTTACATTAAAAAAATGCACATTACGCATGTAAATTTTTTTATTTTTTTTATTTAAAGAAGGTGCGAAAAAGGTGGCGAGCCTCGTGAGTCGTTAAGGGTGGGTAAGGGACCCCCCCCCCTCCCTTAAATTTTCTTTGCAAATTTTCACTGTTCCCTTAAATTAAGTTAAGTTAAGGGAAGGTTGCGAAAGCACTGCCCTTAGTGGTCAAACCCTTAAAAAATCTTAAGTAAGTGACTTCTTAAGTTAAGGGCAGGTGTGAATTCAATGCCCTTAGTGGTCAAACCCTTAAAAAAGTTAAGTAAGTGGTTACTCAACTTAAGGGCGAGTACGAATCCATTTTCCCTTACTTAAGCCACTTAAGTTAAGTTAAGTGTGGTGCGAAACGACCCATATTATAAAAGAAATTTTGTACTTATGTTGACTTTATTATGTGAATATAGCTATATCAGGACACGTGTACGTAAGAATCGCAATTGCCACGTGACAAACAAGGGTTAGGGTTTCTGTCTGCCTTGGTTCTTGGCGAGGCGATGAAGAGCACAGGACGCCTGGGCAGCGCATTGCTAAGAAGAAGAAGATTGCAGAGCAAGTGGGCTTACAAGACAAGCTTGCCAGGAGCACATGGATCGATTGTAAGCGTCTTTCTTTCTTAAATCCCACAAAATCCCCACACATCCCCAATATTCAGATGGCAGGGAGATTCACAGAGATAGACGGGCTCTCGTAGAACCGGTTCAAGGATCCAAGGAGCGGACTTGGCGCCGTAGTGTTCAATTTCAATGGTTCAAAATTTGCATCTTTTGTATTTATATAGCAGCATTGTGTGTGTGAGAGAGGGGTAAGTGGAATAGGACGAACAAGTACTGAAGTCTAACAATGAGTTTTTTTTTGTTTCTTTTTTCCTTTTTGAAGCCAAGCTAATAATGAGTTTTGCAGGCATGAGGTGCAACACTGATCGAGTTCGATGATTTTCCTGTTACTCTTCGTGGGCCCGATCACAGGGTGTTCTGTCCCTCCTGGGCAAAGTGGATGTGACAAAGTGGATGGCAAAAATGCCTGTGAAGAAGGGCGAGTTCCTAAGCAGCCGAGCTATGAAAAATGTCTTCTAATCTTGGCCATGCTTGAATGGGTCCAGGTTTGTATATAACATACTGGCTACACACACATATTCATATATATAATTACATAATGTATGTATATTGCTTTGTTTGCAGATGTGAAGTGGACGAAGAAGTCGTTCTACGTGCTATCCAGGAGAGGAGGTATAAGTTTCTCTCGGAGCGAATGGGCAAGAAATTGCCTTCAACTAAGGACATACTCTCTGATATACGGGAAAGATTTCGCATTATTCCTCGAAGGGATACATACATTATTATTGCTCCTGAGGACAATGAAGTTTGTATTTCCTTGGTAGTTGAGATCATCCAATTAATTTATATCCGAGAATAAATTCCAGAAACTAGAAGTGTGTGTATTTTCTTGTGTTGAAGCAAGCTGTATTCATAATAAGCTCTTTGAGAAATCATGTCGTGGGCGGAAAGACACCATTCTCATGAATGCATATTTAGTTAGTATTGAAGCAGTCTGATCGAAAAATTAAAGCGTCCACTTTGTAGCTATAGAAGAATATTCTGGGAATTATACTTATGCCCTAATTTGAACGGCAAGATTTGCTAATAAGATCGACGGGTGAAATCAAAAACCGTACATGGAATATTCTAGGGGTTATTCCATCGTGCCCTATCAGCTCGGTAAGAGGCGACGAGGAATGGTAAGCAGTTATGCATCTGCACTGCGTGGTTTGTATGTGATTGTACTAATCATTGTAGTCATCTAGAGCCGATTTCCTTGAATCTTTGTGATTTCATGTGTATCATGAGATTATGATTAAATCCTCAAAAATTGCAGATTGTGTACCACGGATTTGCATTTAAAAATGCCACATTCTCACACATAGAGGCCATATCTGTGTGTTGTACAGTAGTCCGTCCCCCAAACCCTCCCTTCAGCACACGCACACACACACATGAGAGACATATATTTACATATATGTGTGTGTGTGTACATAACGTTTTACAAATGCAAGTCTCTGGTTTCAAGGTTGCTCGTAGGAGAAGACTTACAGGTACAAATTATATACATATATTACACCTGTAATATTGTGTATAAAATATTACAGGCATATACTTTATATATATATATCTAATGTATTATACACAATGGTAAACGTGGTTGATAAATAGGGCAAGAAGTGAAACTATAATTGCTGGAGCAGTTGCAGACGATGGAGTTGCTATGGCTGCAGACGGGCTTTTGCTCGACATATTTCCAGCTTGGATGAACTTTAAGTGGTTGACAAGGATGAATATTACCTTTGGTAAGAAAAAAGCGCAACCAATGCTTTGTGTACAGAAAGAGGATTCCAGAGTTGAGTCACTGAACGATAACAAGATCTGGAAGATACATGAAAACCTGCTAGTGGGTCACAGCGGAAGGTTTGACGATGGAACTCACTATGAAGGTGTGTAATGTGTATGTATGTATGTATATATATGTGTGTGTGCACTTTGATGTGTTTTTATATAGCCTTGCTCAAAGCACATTACGGAGAAGCAAGTGCCCAAGACGTGGCAACATTTCTACATAACGAGCTAACGCGCAAGTACGAGAGAAGTGGTGTTTGGACATAGCGATTTCATGGTGGGAGGTGCGGACAACGAGGGTGTCTTAGCACTTTACAAGATACATCAACCAAAGTCAGATGAAGGCTTCGTTGTCCAGCGAGTTTTAAGAGGTTGCATTGGTTGTGCCGCTCCCAGGGGCTCCAAAGTGTTAAGGTAAACCACATTTAAATAAATATTATTTAATAAAAGCACTTACGCTCTTAATAATCAGGCATTCTGACGTTGATACTCTCGGAGCCGCCATAGAGGCTTGCAAGAACGCTGTAAAAGCGTGCATTCAACACCCTAAGGAGCCGTGTGGGGCAAAAATAATATCTCAGTACATCGTAGGTAATCCTCTGCTTTTGTTATCCTAGTTTTTTAATTAAATAAATATTGTAGGATCTTTGTTAACGCACAATTTCTTTGTTAAATACATTAAAATATGGCAGTAGAATATTCGGATAATTTATTATTTTAATCACAGGACGTTCAGATTTGGGCAAGCAAGTCTTGTAAACAATATGGCTCCCAACCAGACTCATGTCATCCTCATTTGATGAACCATAACCAAGCGTTTCAAGTAACTCTTTATAATTGCTTTGTATGTATTGTCAGTTTGTGTTTGTTATATATATAGTGTGAGTGTTGTATGTGTGCGCGCGCGTGAGCTAAACAGTAATGTGCATAGTTCTATATATATATATATAATATATATATATATATATATATATATATATATATATAATATGTTAAAAATATTATATAACTTCTCCTATGCATTTTGTATGGATTTGTGCATGCATGCACTAAACTACACACGCAGCCATTGTTTTAATTATGTCAGCTAACCTTTGAGCTCGCACACTTACAAGATACAGAAACATTAGCGTTGAACAAACATAGATATATAGAGAGGATATGGTTGGAGGATATTCTCTTTACTTCTGCTCGTTCTATATCATAATTGGACGAGAAACGACCTGCAATAAGACTGATGCTTTTATATTCGATAAGACGATACCATTCTGGTGTTTCCAATAGCATACTTTTTCTTGGTAGGTGAGAGAAGAACTTTCTTATGCTTTTGCGATGAGGACTCCGGTCAGATTAAATCTTGTTTGGGACTTCAAAGTTTATCGAGATCAGGTAAGAGGGTACATGTGTTTGTCCCAGACAAACTATATCTCTCTTAGCTGCCATCCAAATCCCCATTAAAAAAGCATCAAGCTGATGAACCTCAAGATCATAATAAGCTGCAAAAGCAAGTAAGGCACAAGTCTTACCATGAGAGAGAAGGTCTCATCATAATCAAGTACCTGAATACGAGAGAAACCTTTTGCAACTTGTCAAATGTACCGTCAATGGCATCCTTCTTGACCAACACCCACTTGCACTTCACATCATTCCAACCCCGATAGCAAAGGATGTTCAAAGCTGCGAATAAGCCCTTGCACCAGTTCCAACATTTTCCCAAAATTGTCCAAGTTGAACTATCCGACAAGAACGACGTCTTCATTTTGCCGGTGAACGAATGAAGAAATCCCAAGATCATGTTTATGAAAAAAAAACATCCGTGCTGACTTGAATCTTTCGTGTGACAGGATTCTAGAGTTTTGTAACCTTTACGGTCGACAACGAAGATTGATTTTTACTATAAGCATCCAATTTCTTGCGTAACTCAGCAGGAACTAAAAAACTCTCTCTCTTCAAGTATACAGAAGTAGCAGCACTTTCACCCCAAAACTCAGGATCCAACAGCATACATCTAAGTTGACGCATAGTTTTCAAAGGGCAAAACTACCATGCCCACCACAGCTCATTATTGAATTTATCACATGGTTATTAATGGAAGGAATATACTAACGCACACATGTAAAAACAGCGACATCAGTTTCTTTCGGCTATTGAAAGTAGAGTCTGAGTTCAATGGTAAACATAACTGAATAGCACGTCTAGACTATATAACCCAATCACTGTATAAAATGTAGTAACCGAGCTCAAAGTGATGCACACATAACAACCATTTGGGGCCTCAGCCAATATACAACCACCATCAGCCGGTGAACATTGGTGATTATCAAAATAAACTTCTAACCCATATTAGTGAGACGTGGGAACATAAAGAACGCTAGGAAGACTAGGCAACAAAAGATCACCAATACCTTGTACAAGACAACGCTGATTAGCACCAAGAGAAACCCGCTTTGTGACCAAAGAATGAGGGCCAGAAGACTCATATGGTTGAGATAAAATTGGCAAAAAAAATGAAATGTATCTGTCATGGACCTTAACCTAATTATTATTCTTAAGTTAGTGATTTATTCTTAAGTTACACCCTTAACTTAGTTGTTATAACGAGAGTTGTTATCATTAACCTAATGAGTTTATCCTTAAGCTGAACTCTTAACCTAGTTGTTATCCTTAACTATCCCTAAACTAGACCTTTAACTTGGTGAGTTTATGCTTAATTTCTAGGTTTATGCATGCATGGGCTTAACTATTTAATGACACTTAACCTAGTTGTTATTCTTAACATGGTGAGTTTATCCCTAAATTCCTAAGTTTACCCATGCTTATACGTGGATTTAGGATTTAGGGTGGGCATTCATGACGTAGATATTATATAAAGATTATTAAATAATTTAAATAAATTTATTTAATTAAAATTATATATTTATACTCATTTCTCTTAATCTTTTATAAAATTGCATTAATCACAATTAATACATGCTCAGTATTAATTTTACAAGGAGAATCAAGAATTACAATTCAAAGTATAACATTAATTAATTGAAGCTTTTTATCAAGCTTAAAATGAAAACACTAGTGGGATGAATGAGTATAATAACATTTTGAGATTGGCACACTATTTGACAAATCATATGGAAGCATTATTTAATAGTCATCTTCCCATCTTAATTGGAGATACTAGGTTACTGAAGTACAAACATATATTTACATTTTTAATAATTTGTTTAATTTAGGATATAAGGTATGTTAATATTTACATTTTTAACAATTTTTTAATTCTAGGATCTAGCCATGTTTTTATTGGACACTTTGTTAGATCAGATAAACTTAGTTTAGAGTACAAAAGGAACATACACTTGAGTACATGGTTTTCCCACTGTATCTCCTAGCTAAAGATATATAACATAGGGTCCAAGTTTGTATCTTATTATTTTGATGTATCTTACAATTGTATTTCACTATTTAAAAGTATTTTTTTTAAAATTAATAATTAAATATTGATGTATCTTTGTATCTCAAGGCTATATGTGTATTACTAAGTAAAAATTAATAATTATTATCAATTTATATCATTATTTGGATGTATCTCAAGGTTGTATATGTATCATTATTATAAAATTGAATATGGTTGTATCTCGTTATTTCGATGTATCTTAAGATTGTATGTATATCCTTATTTAATAATTAATAATTTATATGGTTGTATCTTATTATTTTAATGTATCTCAAAGTTATATGTGTATTACTATTTATAAATTAAAAATATAATATGATAATTATATCTTATTAACTTAGTGTAACTTAAGGTTGTATTTGTTTCACTATTTCATAGTATTAATAATTAGAATAAGAATAACAATATATATATAATAAGTCTTCAATTTGCATTCACATTAAAAAATATACATTGTGCCTGCCTTTCTTTGCAACGTTCACATTTTAGTTTTTTAATTAATAAGTTCAATGTTGTTTATTCTTCTCCATGTATCATTGTTAAGCTTGTTCTCCTATCTATTTAACCACATGAGTTGCACTTTGATAGAAACCATCAACACTTTGAACTTCATCACCTGCATCTTCTTGACCATGTCTCTAACCAAAGGCCAAACCTGAGGTAAATCAATCTTCCCTACTCCTAATAACTTATTCGAAAATTATGGTGTTCTAGTTTCTAATACCAAAGAGTGTTTTACTTTTGTTCCATTCCTATATGTAAGCACCATTACCTCCCGTCTAATCTATTAACAGGAAGAATGCTCTGGTAGTCATTAAAATGCATTTCTGGTACCAACACTTTGAAATCTCTTTTTGCCTCTAAGTAAAGAAGTTCAAAAGTACTCAACTGGGAAAAAAAAAACATTGTACATGCTACAATTTGAGCTGCAATATAGTACTTTACCCATTCCTTTTGTCTTGCATTTGGTGCTATAGCAACATAATCTCCTATTGAAATATCTCCCCCTAATAAATATTGACCTACACTCATTCACATATGAATTTGAAATAGGATGGTGTCCTCTACCTTATAAAGCTGACATCTCAAGTTCTTCTTATCACTTTACCAATAAGGATTATGTTCTTTTTCAACTAATAACTTGCACCGAGTTGTTGACTTTTAATTTCAAAACATCTCAATTCCTTCTCTTTACTAACATGTACATATCTTATGTAATAGGACATTTATAAGTATACTAAAATATAAACACAAAGATAACTAAATCCTCTTGGTTATTTACATTGGTGCAAATGAATTTTTTAAGGTTGCCTCCCATTCTTGTGCGACATAATAATAAACAAACAACAAATAAGTGGAGATAGTTGTCTTAGGTTGTGAACACGATGAAGATGAGGAATCATGATGGGCTATTGGAATCCATTCTAAAACATAAAACCCTCTTGTGCCCAAACACTAAAGAGTTGTGGTGTATAAAATGTTAATATCGTTCACAAAATCCCATGCTTTGAACATGTGATTCACAATAGACTTTTTTTGTTAAATATATTTATATATCTTATAGACCAAAATTGTCTTCTCCTTGTTCTCCTCAGTCCACCTTTGAATTCTATTGTAATTATAGAGAATACAAAGAATGTCCTTTCATCAGTTTCAAAAGTTCCAATAACTCCATAAGAAATAAATGACTCAAGCAATATTAATTATACATTTTGAGCAAACATTTGGTACTTATCTACTTTCCAAATACCATGCCTTTTAAATGGATTATTAGAATACCTTTGACCTCACAAGGGTTCTTTACTTCTTTCATCCTTAGTAACAACTTCTTCATGTTGTGAATTTGGCTCTTCATGCATTCAAAAGTAACATGTTCGTCTATTTCACTACCCTCAAAGCTAGCAAATGCCTTACATCAATTGTAGTGTCTTTTAAAATGTTAAAACGTTGGCTATCATACAGTAAAATTAACAACAGCAAAGTTTGTGAGAAGGTATTCCATTGTCTTCAACATGACATTCATTTGTTTTCTTCCAGCTATCTATGTAAATTAAAAGACTAAATAAAGAAATGAACATAAAACTTTACTTTTTACTGTATGTACCTATTTCTATGGTAGGACAGTAAACTAGCTCCATAATACCAATAGCTACATGCTCCCTAATAAAATAAAATTGAACCTAGATGTTTTGTCTTTCGTGGAACCTCATGTTCTTAGTGAGTGTTATTGCACTCTAATTGTTGTAGTATATCATTGTGGGTGGAATTAGAGTCTAATTTATACACTCTACCACATTGTTTTGTTCTAGAGTATAAGGTATTGAGAATTCACGTTTGATTCCCTGAGTTTCACAATAATTCCTGAATGCGTAAGAATTATATTCCCCTCCATCATCACTCTTAAATCTCTTGAGTAACTTGCTTATGTCTATTTCAACTTGTATTTTGAAGTTCTTAAAAACTTGAAAAGCTTCAGATTAATACAACAAGAACTTTATTTGGAGAAGTCATCCAACAAATGTGACAAAGTACTTCTTTCTATCCTTGAGAGTGTTTGCATTGGGCCATACATCATAATGGACTAGTTTTAAGAGATCTTTTCCTCTTTTATTTGCCTAAAAAAATGAAGTTTACGTTACTTACTAAGGACACATGCCTCACAAAACTCCAAGTCTAATGGAGAAATGCTCAATCCTTGTACAAAGCTCATCTTACTAGTTTCCTCACTAAATTTTTTGTGTGAATGCCCAAGGCTCATCTGCCAATTTGCATGCTTGTTGCCTTATTGCTGCTAACACCAAAGAGGAGTAACTCATGATACACCACCTTACTGTTGAGTTTGTAAGCCTTGCATATTGTGTCTTAAACCTAGCTTTTGTCCCTTGCGTGAGATAGTGCACCTCTGGTTATCAAAATTCAAGTTGCAACCAGCATCACCAATATGCCTTATTAAGCTAGGAACAAAGTAAACATTTTAAATCACAATGTCTTGTCTTGTAGGCAATCTTACGACAATTGCTCCCATTCTTTCCACATTGTGAAAATAATCATTGCTAAGTAAATTTTCTTCCACTTCTTAACAATGGTGACTTCATGCCTTCTTAATTGGGCCCTTGCTGTCGCCATGAACAAGCTATCTTACTCTTCTATCGATAAGGTTGCAAAATTAATCAGTTGCTTGTCCTTCCTCACTTGTTTTGCTCACTTAAACATCTTCTTTATGTGCAATCATTTGTAAAATGACCTGGCTTCTTGCAAATATTGTAAAGGTCATTTCTCTTCTTCTTGAACTTGGATCGATTGCTAGTTTGTAATTTACTTTGGTTTTGAATGCCTTGGTTCTAGTTGCCACCTTGATATGGATTTGATTCAAGGGTCCCATTCTATCCCCATGCCCAATCAACTCTGCTCCCATCTCTTGGAACATCTTGGTAGCATGTGATGCTACATGACTAGTGAGTTGATGTGCACACCCTTATTAGCAACGACTTCCTTTGCCCATTGGATGCTCTCAATTTGAGCAAGCACTGTCTTGATCCTGTTGATGTACTCTCGCATCGACTCTCCCTCACGCTGCTTCAAACCCCAAAATTTGGTTTGAAATTGAGAAGAGACACATTGCTCTCCTTGCCAATGGAATTCTGGAGGGCCATCCAATTTTCATTGGATGTTTTGTTATAATCAAGGTAACTATGGCCCTTCTCATGAAGAGCCTTAGTTTTCTTTTCTTCCTAGTCTTTGATCACTGCTGTCTTTGCAACCGTGGCAACTACTGCTACTAAATACTAATAGAGGGTGTAACTTGGTGCCATGGACAACTGCCAAAAGGCCCTCTCCATTAGGTAGCACATTAGTTGCTGTCTCCATTCATAGAAGCCCATGCCATTGTATATAGATCTCCAAATTCTCCCTTACTAAGGAAGATGAGGTCATCTCCATGATCTTGATTCTTGCTCTGTTATTCCAGGATCTACTAAGCACCTCAACACTTTGATACCATGTAAAGATTCTAAATGAAGAAATACTTGTGTTACTCTAGCCCTTGTACATATATATAGTCTCCTTGGACTCATGACATTCTAGCTTACAAAAGATTGTTGGAAGGATATGACTCTTTAGTTCTAGTTTACTTAGACTACATAACATTCCTAGCACTCCCACTCAGGAATATATAATATTCTTAACACTCCCACTCAAGTAAGGACCCTAATGGTTGTGATGTTCTGGGTAGACTAGGATTGTCTCTTGGTCTTTGATCGTGACATAAACAACCTCATGGTGAGCAAGAAAACAATGGTATGCCTTATTGTAAGATGGACACACTTGAGACAATTTCCATTGCTTTGTGGGATTGAAGAAAGCATGGTACTCAATCCACTTGTCCCCATGGTATATTTTCTTTGTTTCTTGTAATGAAGCTTCTATTGTATAAACACTAAATAAAAGATTCATTTACTTTCAGGGCCAGTCACCTATTGATACATGCAACTGCTTATCTCTATAGTGCTGAAGATAGGACTTGATGCCAGCAATTGTAGTTGACTTTGGAGAGGAATATATAACCACATCATTGAGTTCTAGCAAATGAAACTACAACTTGAAGTCTCGTAGAGTTGTCAATTGGAATTTATAATCTCTTCTTTATAATCAGGAACTGGTGGATAAATCCAAGGAGGTGGAGAACGTGGAGTTGGACCATTACTTCAAAGAAGATGTGACCACATTAGGCAATACAGTATGACACTGGTTACTTGTTATATGGCCCAAGGATATAGTAGTCACTATTAGTTAAACTACATGTTTTTGGTACAAGGAAGAAGAATAAGTTCAAGGCACTGAAGAATTGGTTCTTAACCAATTCTTATGTAGTATATAACAATTATAAACTAAACCAACTTTTTTTTTTTTTTTAAAAAAAAAACTCCTGCAAGACTAGCTTACACAATAACTATGGGGCAATGTTTTTTATGTCTTAGATAGGATATTTAGCAAGCTGCACCTTTGTGTGAGGTCTCTATCTAATACATTTTGATAGGTGGAGACCATTGCTCATCAGGCTTGCACTAGAGTCCTTGGTCCGATAATGTCTTTCTTACAAAAGCAACAATTGACTATGTGCTCGTGGGCTTGTCAAGATCAGGAAGTTCAACTGGTTGGAGGATGGGTGGTGGGAAAGAATTAGGATTTTTAAATTTGTAACATTTGATTATTTGTTAATAAATCCTATTGAATTTCTTAAAAAGTGTTTAACGTCTTAGGTACAACCCAGGCCATGCAATCCACAAATATATAGCCCATTGCACTCAGCCAACGGTGTATAGGTACAGTTGGAAAATCTACAAAGAATGGATGATATCTACAGTGATTCAAATTTAGAAAAGTAATTATTCACTAGTGACTGTTTTGGCTTTATAGTGACCAATCGCTTATAAATATCATGTTTTAAGTAAAAGTGAGTATCAAAAGTGATTAATTTAAGGTTTTTATGTATGATGCCAAAAACACATTTTGTATTCAAATCCAACTGAGGGTTCTCATTGTGGTGGAACCCTAATTGACGTTTTATGCTAGAAAGATGGCACCATTAGGTTATGCAGCCACCTGCAAAGCATAAGATGTGGAGGGCATCACATCTGAAAATAGAACATACGTACATATATACACAGTAGAAATGCATCTTTATTATAAGTTGGTTTGAGTGTGATGGGTACTTATTGTGATTTCCAACCTACTTTCAAGGTGAGTACTCCAGCAGTTGTGGGTGCTATAGTCTATGGATGAGCCTGAAAGATTAGTGGCACACACAATGGGTTAACATGGATTTACTCATTATTGACAAGGGTGAATTTGAGAATGTTATATCTGAACAAAATGTGCTTTGCACTGTGGTTCGATTCTACGTGCTATTCAGGAGAGGAGGTATAAGTTTCTCTCGGAGCGACTGGGCAAGAAATTGCCTTCAACTAAGGACATACTCTCTGATATACGGGAAAGGTTTCGCATTATTCCTCGGAAGGATAGATACATTAGCTTGATACGTAGTTAAGATCATTCAATTAGCTAATTTATATCCGAGGACAATGAAGTTTATATATTCCAGAAACTAGAAGTGTGTATTTTCTTGGATACTTATGTGTTGAAAGCAGTACTTATGTGTTGAAATAAGTGGTATTCATAATAAGCTATTTGTAAACTAGCAGTCATGTTTTCGAGCGGTTTCTTCAGAGCATTGCTTGAAGTCAAAGATGTACACCTTTTAAATTTATATAGAAGAATATTCTTGGAATCATCTCTTTTGCAACGGCTAGATTTGCTAACAGGTGAAATTCAAAAACCGTACATGGAATGTTTGACGGGTGAAACGTACATGGAATATTGTAGGTGTATGATTGTAGTCATCTAGATCTGATCGCCCTAAATCTTTGTGATTTCATGTGTTCAAAAATTGCAAATGGATTTGCATTTAAAAAATCCCATATGTGTGTTGTACAGTAGTCCGTCCCCCAAACCCTCCCCAACACACACAAATCACACCTGCACGCACACACAAAACACATATATATGTACATATATATTTGCATTTTGCAAATAAACAATTTATAGTATGATGGTTTCTGATTTCAAGGTTGCTCCGACTAACAAAGAAGAAAAAGACTTACAGGTATAATAAATGTAGCCTACAAACACAAACCATATACTTTTTGTATATATACACACACCTGAAACATGCATATACTTTATAAAGTAGTTGGAAGTACTTTTACTGTAATAATAGTATATTTTAAATATTTTATTTAAAATGTAATTAATTTAATATGCACATGTCAACTTACAATTGATCTATATAAAATATTAAGTGATTAACTTATTATAATTAATTTATATATATATATTTATTAATTTTAACTAACAAAAATCATTATTTTTTCTTACAACTTCTGATCTTAAATAAGTTTCAATGCCCTATATAATGTGCAGTATCAATGTTACAAGTTGGTCAGCAAGAAGGGAGACCATACTTGCTGGCAGACAACGGGGCTGCAGACTGGCTTTTTGCTTGACATGTTTCCAGCTTCGATGAATTTAAAGAATGAATATTACCAAAGGTTGACAAAGGGATCTACTAGAACTATTTACTTTTTCTAGAGTATGTATACAGAGATGAGCACTTGAAGTAACTTTGTGTGTGAACTTGATAATAAAATTCTAGACACAGCTTGTTTAACATGTTTAAGCTCTATATAACACGTGATCACGTTGATGCATGGGCAAGAAATTGCTCTGCTATAGCTAGGTTACCTAGCTTGAATTATCCAATTGCACACTTATTTGAGAGAATGGGGCACTGCTAGATCAGCAAGAAATATAGATAACCATGCTTTTGGATGCACAGTGATTGATTTATGCCGCTAGTAAGATCCCACGGCTGGAATTCAAACACAGTATGAAGGATATCCTAAGGATTATTCCATTTTGTACGTAATGTGTGCTTGGTGGAGAACTAGACAGAGACTGCTCGGTCGTTTTAGAAAGACAATTTCCTCAAAGTTACTGAAAGTTTTATTTAATTTTATTAAATATATAGATGAAAATGTGTTTATGTAGCCCGCACTATAATAAACTCAGTCTACAAGCACATGCATACAAACCGTATGATTAAACATTTCCTTTGCTTTAATACACACTTTGCAGTATTTATTAAACAAATATTTATAATGATTTAAAGTTCCTCTGTATCGGTTAAATAAACTGATCCATTGGATCTTATCAAATGAAAACGTGTCTTAATAATAACCATAATTTTAAGAATATTTAAATAGTCTTAACAGGTGGGTCTTTTATTTGCTACGGTTGCGGACAGGCTGTTGCTTGACATATTCCTAGCTCGAATTTTCAGAGGTTAACAAGGATAAACATTACCCTAGGTTAACTAGAGTAGTGTCACTAGTTTGAAAGACATAACAGTGGAAGACTTCGGGACGGACCATTGTGTAACTCGTGAACTTAATTAATGAAGCTCTTGTTTCACTTATATACAGCTTGTTTTAACTTGGTTAAGCTCGATCTACAATGTTCTGGATATTAAAAAATATACACGATGTTCCTTGGGAGTTCACCATATAAAATTTATAATTATTATTATAAAATAGTATGTACACCTATAGGTTTAAGTACACATTTAACAAACAATTGTATGAAAAGATTAAAGATATTGTAGGTTTATGTTGTTCTCAGTACAATCCAGTAATTTTACTAATTCATGGTGCGCTCACAACACACACATAACATCGGTCATGTATAGTAAGTGATTTTTCCATAGGGTTTTATAAGTGAGTTAAAGAAATTTATACATATTTTATTAATAAAAATATGCAAGAGTGCACACTTATGTTATATTTTATTTAATTTAAAATAGAATTAAAAACAACATATCAAAACTAAATTATTAAATATTATATATGAGTAGATATTATTTAGTGAATTTATTATATGGGTTTATAATTTCTTATATTAAGAATTTATAATTTTAAACAATAGGGTTCATCATTAATTTTTTTAAGTCCATGGTAAATAGAGAGTATATTTTTTATTCTTTATTCTTAAATAGGAGTGTTAAAAGAATTTCCGTACACGTAGATGCCACTCCTGTAGATAGGGGTGTGGACTCCCAGGACGATGGTTAGGTGTTTGTGTATGCAAGAGAAGAAAGTGCATATGAGTATGAATAATGGGTCTATATGTTACATGTCTGTATGCTACATACTTAATTGTTTTTGTTCTGCAAGAGAAGTGTGTTTAGTACAAAGAATCATCTGTACCTTATAAAGAGTTCTGTACAAGTACACCCAGATCATATCACACACTTTCCAGAACTTTGCATTAATATTGCACTTCTGTTCACAAACTATACATAATAGTGAATGCGTGTGTGCGTGTGCACGTGTGCGTGTTTTACACGGAAATAGGTATTGGATGGAGTGTTGGAGAAAACATGCAGGAATTGATGCTTTTAATCATATACCATCAAGTATAAGATTGCAGATTCCAAGGACAGGAGACTGTGTGTAATATGCATATTTCTATATATACACATGCATACATTAATACATGACTGCCAAACACATTATATATATTTTAAAATTGTGAAATGATAATTGTATCAAACAAGCAAGATACAAGAGGATCAAGAGAATAGAACCACTGGTGGAGACCAGAATCAAGTAACTGTGATACCATCATCATGAGTTCTCCAAAGACTGTCTTCTGTAACCACTCCAATAATGCCATCCTTCCTTATAATATGACCCCATGGACCTGACAAATAAGAGATCAAGTCAATCCAAATGGCAGTAAGAACAGTGTCCCTAGAAGGTTGCAGTCCACGATGTTTCACATGGTTTCGAAGGTCCCAGAGATGAGATAGAGTAGTAAGTCTGAGAACTTGCCATACTTCTGGAAGCATAGCCATGTTCCCATGCGTAACTGGTATACTTGTGTAACAAGGCTGACCTGGAGGCATCACATACCACGCTGAAGACACGCACACGTTTGGAGGGTTACAGCCAAACTTAGCCATTAGGCGAGCTCACATAACTAAGAAGCACCATGAGCAGAAAAAAAACGAGCTCCAGACAGTGTGTGTGAGAGGACACTCCCAAAACCTATGGTCCTCTATCTTGATGACATATTGCTGACAAATGGACAAGGAAAAGGAGCGGGCCTAGCTAACAAACCTACTGGTATATGGTGTACTGAATAGCCATCCAAAAAGCTTGTGTCAAGCAGTGATCTTAGATTTTCAGAGCATGTGGAGCATTGTGCGTATGTGGGGTCCAGAAAAACCCAGCCTCGACATGTGAGTGACAACCTTAGTGTCCGGTGCATCAAATCGCACTGCGACACGTCCAACCTTTGGTGTATACTAAAAGAAGTTACGCTGAGAGAGAAACCATTGGTCCCAAGTAAGTTCCCGAAGCAGTTTCGAGGAGAACCACCACAGAGATACAAAAGTACTAGGGAAAATGTGCAGGTCTACTGTTGCAGTCTTTATTTCTTGGAGTATCACATTTATGCTTAGTGCGTGAGAGATGTTTGACAAAACAGCAGGGTGGGGTACACATCTGGGGAGCAACTCACCATCCGGTCTAGGAGAGAACACTATTCCAAGTGGCAGTCCCTCCAAGGAAGTAATTGTTGCCACCTGTGTACCTCCAGCAGATGGAAACACAATCCAGTCTCCCACTTTGAAATCCTCAAACGTGCAAGCAAGCATGGCAAGCGCATTATATATGTGTGGCATAGCATTATTAACGTACCTGTATGCTTGTGTTGAGCCTTTCTTGAGCCTTGTGCGACTAATCATGTTGAAAAGATCAAGCCATTGTGGAATGCCAATGTGGCCAAGTGCCGTTGGGGCCAGCTCGTCTGTTTATCCTCAGTAAAGTGCCGTCATCCTGCCTGAGCTGACAGTTGAAAAAAAGAGGTTATCTTGGTGCTTCTGACGGTCGCAATGGGTTCTTTAGCTCTCAATGCAAATCTGAAGTCGGAGTGTGCACTCGAAGCAAAGACTTTGCAATCCCATCGTCCAAAGATGCCAATGAAAGCTTTGTGATCATAAACAACCAATGTTGCGCAGGTTGCTGGGCTCCTCCAGCAGAGTGCAAAATATTCTAAATATTATGAGAATTTTTAGCATGCAACCATCGGATCAGAGCACGTTTTTCAAGATCCATCGGATCGCTTGGACACTAGATAGTATATAAACTATTCTTTGTACGTGCGTAGGCATTCTGCCACAATGGATTCCAGGCCAGCTGCAAGAAAACAGCAAGCAACCAACCAGAGAAAGGTGAGTGGCAATGAAAGAGGGAGTGTCCCAGGCAATATGAGGATGACAAGCAACAACAACAAGAGAACTTCACCAAATGCATTCGCAGATGTATCTATGCAAACGCACAGCCTCGACCTCGACAAGACACCCAAGAGGAGGCCCAAGTTCTACAGTATCCAATGGTTGGGCCAACCATGCAACCACAACAGTTTTTATGTAGTTTCGTCAGCAGTTCATCAGCTTGTGCAATCTGGACCACTGATGTATCCTCAACTTATACAAGTTGTATCCCACTTCTATCCTCAGCCTATACAAGGCAACAAAAGATGGAGTGTCCCAGGAGATATGAGGATGACAAGCACAACAACAAGAGGACTTCACCAAATGCATTAGCAGATATATCTATGCAAAGGCATGTCCCTCAACCTCGCAGGACACCCAAGAGAAGACCCAAGCACAGAGACCCGAATGTGGCGATACAAGTATTTTGAGACTATGTTGTTCATATAAAAACATACATTAAACGATCCATGTAATTGCCTTGTCCTATTTTATGTATATTCAAGGTGTATCTTGTGAATACATTTCAGCAGTGTATCCCTAGGTGTATTTTTAATCCCTACACACATGTTATATTGTGATAATGTACACTGAGACTAATATAACTAATATTTCATGCTTTATCACGTGAATGTAAACTGAGATTGATATTTCATAGTATTATGAGAATATACACTAAGACTAATATTCATGATGTATCATGAGAATGTACCATAAGATTAATATTTCATGTTGTATCGTGGGAATGTACATTGAGACTGATATTTCATTATATATTTTTAAACTGAATTTGATTTTAATCATAATTTTTAAATACATTATTAATTCTAAATAAGAGCATCATTCCATTACACATTATCATTGGTCCATTCCTCTATCGATGGCTCAATCAAAACCGCATAAATAAAATAAATAAATTAGAAAAATCATAAAATTAATAAATTCTTTTAATCCTTTAAAATTCAGAGAAAAATAAAATTTAATTTTTAAACACTTGACATTTGGCACTACTTATGAACAATTGAATAAAGTCTAGAGCTTCTTCTGCAAATCCCTAACTCTCTCGAATCCTAGTGTTTAATTAGGTTCATCTTTAAATACATTATGAAACTATATGATCCGTCGTATCATTTTGATAATTTTTAATTTCTTATATGACATAAACTTAATTTAATTATGTGTTATGAGAACTCAGAATATAGAAATGTCTATATCTCGTTAGTTCAAGAACCCTAACTTATAAATAAGAGCGAGTTATCCAAATTGAAACCAATCCGACAGTTATCAAAACTCACTATGCTAATAATAATATGTACATGAAACTATACACATGGATTTTACATCATCCCCCTCTCTCGAAAGGATGTAAGCTGGTTAGGGTTCTCTGGAGGAACATTAGGAGAGGCACTAGTGGTTTATAAGTGGCACAACTTGTTCCCGTTGCACAAAAGCTTCAACCATTGCACATGTACAATCTTGAGGATCGGTTGAATGTCGTGTCGAACCTCATAAACCTGTGGCCCTACTTGCCGTAGCACTCGATACGGTCCTTTCCATGAGGAAGGAGACTCTTAGCTAAACCACGTACCGTAAGCTTGGGAAAACGAACCAACACCAGTTCATCAACCTTGTACTCGCGGAGGACGATGATGCGAGTTGTACGTTGTTGTTGTCCTACTTGTACGCGGCCCAAGTGTTCTGCTGACTCCACGAAACCAATGGAAGAATGCTTCAGATACCGATCCCAGACCTAGCATCAGCAGCTCGCGGTAACCGAGAAGGCAAACCCAACTCCGTTGGCAACACCGGGTCATGACCATACAAGAGCTTATATGGGGAAGTACCAATGGAACTTTGAACTCCAGTGACATAAGCATATCGGAGAGACGGCAGATAACCATCCCAATCTGAATGTTGAAAGTTCACATACTTCGATCATCCCCTTGAAGGTTCTGACGACCGTTCCACTAAACCATCTGTCTGAGGATGATAAGCACTTGTGAAAGTGTGGCGTATCCCTAGTCGAGATGTCAAAACATGAAATGCCTCAGCCATAAATGCGGACCATTATCCGAGAGAATTCGCTCCGGACAAGAATGCTGAAACACGACCCGATTAGGAGAAACTGACCAACAGCAGAAGCAGTCGCACTAGCAAGAGCACCAACTTCTACCCAACGAGTTAGGTAATCAGAAGCAATAATAACGTACTCGTTACCAGCAGTTGACCGCGGAAAAGGTCCCATCAAATCAAATGCCACCAATTCAAACGGACGAGAAACTGCAATTGACTCCAACCGTCCTTCCGAAGCACATGGGGGAGTATTGCGAGCTTGGCACCACACACAACTACGCACATACCGAATCACATCTCCTCGCAACTCCGGCCAATAGAAAGATCTGCGCAGCTTCTCCATCACCCGACGATGTCCCATGTGCCCGCCAAGAATAGGAGAGTCATGGTAAGCATGGAGGAAGCGTGGAATGAAGAAAGGCACCACCAACCGCAAAGGATCATCTGGATCAGTCCCCACAAAATAAAGAAGGTCATCCTGAAGGCGATACTGTGAATGTAAATGCCTGAAAGGCAAGTCATCAGCAAGTGATGCAGGATTCTCAAACCCATCACGAAGCCTTCGAATCCACGGCTCAACCTTTTGAGCTTCCCGAACCTCATCCAAAGACGGCAAATCTAACTCTGCATTCTGCGGACACTGAATCAAGCACAGCAACTGCTGATGGTACGGAATCTTCATCCAAAAAGTCCACTGAAGCTGGAACAACTGGTTCCTCTGGGGCAACAGAAGAGAGAGAAGGTGGAAGAGGAGCCCGAGAAAGAGCATCAGCATCAGCCATGGAACTCCCTGGCGATGAACAACTTCAAAGTCGTAAATTTGAAGTTTCAAGGCCCACCGAGCAGTACGACCAATCAAATTCTTCGCTTCAACAACGAAGTGACTGCTGCATGATCGCCTTCCAACAACGTCCGCGAACCATGCAAGTAGGCATGGAGCTTCTCAAAACCCCAAACTGCTGCTAGACACTCCTTTTCTGTCGTGGAGTAATTCACCTCTGCTGGCTGCAATGTACGGCTGATGTACGCAATGGGATGTCGTTGGCCAGGAACACTCGTACTCTCCTGCATCAATACGCCCCCGAGGCCGATGTCAGAAGCATCTACACGCAAGATGAAAGGACGTGTAATCCGGGTACGCCAAAACTGGAGGAGTCGTCAACAACTCTTTGAGATCTGCAAATGCCTGCTTGCAATCCTTAGACCAAACAAAAGAAGTCATTGACGATTTCAACAACGCGCGCAACGGTGCAGTACGATCTGAAAGATGATCCACAAAACGACCCAGATATTGTACCTTGCCAAGAACGTCATTCACACACTTTGGCGTAGGGAACTTCAAAACTGCAACTAGTTTGTCAGGATCGACTTGCAAACCTTCACGTGAAATGCGATAACCCAGATAAGTGGTGTCCTTTGATCCAAACACACACTTAGATGGCTTCAACTTCAAACCAACTTCCCGCAGCGATCCAAAACCTTACGTACATCACCGACATGCTCCTCCCACGTTCCATCCGAATGGATCAAAACATCATCGATGAAATCAGCAGTCACCTCCGGCATGTCGCAAAGAACCTCGTCCATCATACGCTGGAAAGTTGCTGGAGCATTGCTCAAACCGAAAGGCATCACCAAGAACTCGTACAGCCAAATGGTCGAAAAGCAGTCTTGGGAATGTCCATGTCAGCCATCGGAACTTGCCAATATCCAGATGCGAGATCTAACTTGGTGAACCAACGGCTCCGCCCCAGTCGATCCAAAAGGTCTGCATAGTATGAGAAGTGGGTAACATCTGAAATGTTACATCATTTAATGGGCGATAATCAATGAGAATCGAATGCTCCCATCAGGCTTCGTTACAAGATGAGTTCACACACCCAAGGACTTCAAGATTTCGGATAACACCCTTTCTCCAATATCTCCTTACATTTGCTCATAAGATCTTGAGCTCCTTTGGTGACCGACCGAACAGGTACCTTGATCGGCCTAGCATTCTCAGTTGGAATAGGGTGGCGTGTCGCAATCTTGGCCGAGATGACAAGTCGAAGTTGAAAAATTAGCATACTCCTTCTTGAGTTGATTAATGACTGCAACACGACGATCATCTGATGGATCTAAAGAGGGAAATGAGGATATGAAAGGAAGAATGGTTAAAAGTAAAGGTGAACAAAAGTAATGCAAGCAGAGGTGGAAGCAGATGGACGAAGTGGAATAGAAGTAAGAGAATGAAAAAAGATGAGGGAGAGTCAAATAGGGGGAGACTTTTCAAAGTCACACTTGGCATGATTGCGAGTCAACCAATCCTTACCAAGAATAAGGTGAAAATCTTAATTCAACATCACC
This sequence comes from Selaginella tamariscina, assembly GCA_003024785.1. Taxonomy (NCBI): domain Eukaryota; kingdom Viridiplantae; phylum Streptophyta; class Lycopodiopsida; order Selaginellales; family Selaginellaceae; genus Selaginella; species Selaginella tamariscina. Next base: position 47,619 of record PUQB01000492.1, read on the forward strand.
CATAAAGATTGAAGCTCAAACTCACGATCATCCACACAAACAACAATGTTAGCTTCATCTTGTGAATAAGCATGAGCGTGTCTGTTGTCGTACAAAATGAAGACTAGTTCTACCACACAACGCAAATGGAGTAGCAACAGACTGAGAAATAGAGAACAAATTCGAACATGTATCCACCAACACTGAAAGGAAAACAAGACGTGGCGTGTGATTAAATCAAGCTTGAAAAGTGAAGACCGGATAAACTGGTGCTGAGTGAATCCCTTGATGATACTCCCAAAAGAAAGACGGAGGGATCACTACTGCAGTGGCACCAATCAGACTTTGTTGACGCCAAGGCCTCCACCCCGGAAATGGGGGACACCAATCGGGAACTCGTTGACAGCGCCAATACGTGTGTCCAACCTCATCACACGCCCAACAACGAACTGCACGTCCACATCCTCGTCCACAGGCCCAACCTTGTGCTGGTACACGAGAAGCAACAGCATCAACCTCCATCAGAGTAGGTCCATCCTTAACATGAAGTGGAATGAGAGAACGTGAAGGTGCAAGTGGGAGAGGTGACGACTCATATCGTTGTGCCAGCTTCAAAGCATCGTCAAGAGTCACTGGACTAGTAGCATGCACCAGCCCCATAAGGTCTTAACGAAGTGCTAGCCACAACATACCTAACTTGATGCATTCTGACATGTTAGGTTCTGCACGTAGCAAAAGGCTTCGAAAGCAAACACCAAACTGCATCACTGACTCAAATGGCTCTTGATGAATATGATGCAATTGCTAAAAAGCATCATGACAGTCGTCCGCATGCCCAAATGCACATTTGAAGATCTCTGGAAGAATACTCCAATCTTCACGAGTTGCAACGTTCAGACCATTGTACCACTGCAATGACGTCCCTTGAAAACAAGTAGGAAACTTGTGCAAACACTGAGCACCATCCCATGAATGATATGTGGCAACCACGGTGAAATGATCAAACCAATGGTACACATCATCTCCAGGATTTTCGCAAAACAAATCCGGTCGAACACAAGGGTTTACAATAGAAGTAGGAGAGTACTCTGGATTGTGAATATTGCCATCAACTGAGAGTGATTGTTCAGTTGCATCCGCATAACATCCAACAACTACATGAGTAGTTGCTTCACATATAATGGGTTTGCCTGTTGTGGATCCATATACGAAGAAAAGATAAAATCTATAAAAAATGAATAAATTTAAATAATGGAAAGCTAAATTTAAAAAGACAAAGAAAATTGACAAAAAAAGACACAAATCCAAACACTTCGTAAGGATAATTAGAAGTGCCTCTCACCTCCATTAATGTGAAAACTCGGAATATAGAAATGTGTATATCTCATTAGTTCAAAAATCTAAATTTATATACAAAAGCGAGTGGTCCATATTAAAACCAATTCAATGGCTATCAAAACCCATTTAACTCATAATAGTATGTGCACATGCAGCCCTACACATGGATCTTACAGTGTTTAATTAATAAAACTCATTGTATATTAAAATAATAAAATTATTTATTAAGTAGCATACACTTTTAAAATATCTTATGTATTTACAATACATCAACATATAAATAAAAATACACCCACCTAGATAACATTAAAAAAATATATCTTTAAAATACAGCTTGTGGATGATACTCATGTCCACTCAAAACATATATGCATTAGTTTATTGTATATTTTTTAAGAATATACAAATTAATAATATATGTATTCTAAAAAATCTGTATCTTTGACCGTTAGATCTTGGTCCTTGTGATACAACTAAACGATACACTCATCTAAATAACATTAAAAATAATATCCTTAGAATACAACGTGTGGATGATACATGATTTAAATTTTTAAAACATACATGCATTGGTTTGCTATATACCTTGCTATTGCTAAGAGAATCCAACACTTCTTTGAGCTTAGTAGACTACCGAGCGTACAAAAGTTGCCGTATTTCCGTTAAACCAGAATATTTTTTATTCTCATAGAATATTCTTGTTCCGTATAGATATGTTTGTATATTTAACTTTGTAATATTTCGTAAAATATAACTTGCTTTTAAGCATCTTAAAATGAATATAAAAAAAGAACATACAATTTGTTAAGATGATTTTGTCATATATTTTATTTTTATTGTATATCAATTGCAAATAATAATAGAAGTAGTTGAGAAATATTGAAATATATTTAATTATATTAAAAACATATTAAAACATATTACCTCATGTCAAATATACACAAATATACTAGACATCTTCCTATGAAAGAGTGCTTCATTCAGAATGGTCTCTGCCATCCATTGCCTCATTGTCAATGAATGTGATGTTACTGGGATGTGAATGTTTGTTCAATCTTTGTTAGACAGAAACCATAAATGAATCCATTGCCTCATTGTCAATGGATGTGATGTTACTGGGATGTGAATGTTCATTCAATCTTTGTAAGACAGAAACCATGACAATATACCAAGGTAATTGAAATTATTTTGGCTCGTCAAGAAGAAAAGTATAATGTGTTGGGGATCTCCTTGTTCTTTGAAACTTGGAGTACGAGGAACCAGAAATATAAGTAGCAACAATCCTTTTCTGACACAAATCGAGTATAAGAAAGAAGATTTACAAATGAAACTATTTACCTATCTTGAGAACGGGATCCCGTGACCTCGTCGTGTGCATGATCCCTAGGACCCCATCAATGTGCACGTTAGCTCTCGTATGCAGGAACTTCAACTTGCAAGTCTCTACTGTGTTCTTCAAAGCCAGAGCATTATTCGAGAGCACGAACATGACCACATAACCTGCCCTTTTCAATATCTCAAAAGCAGGTTTATCAAGTTCTTCAGTAATACATTTGAAAACTTTGTGTATTGATCTACCATGCCACTTCATGTTGGTGGGTCAATGATGATCAAATTGATTACTCCTTGGACGCATTTTGCTAGAAGGTTTCACACCAAAAACATGAACAATTCAACTTAATTTGTGACTCACAATCTAATCCTCAAGGTGGAAAAGGTCTTCCCTAGAGATCATTCGTTTTGCAGCTTCTCTAGCTCAAATAAACATTATGGAAAATTGTTGCACCAAACTCCTCGTTCTCAATCATGTTCTAATACATATCTAACTTAATTTCATTGTACATCTTCATGTACTAGACCACAAACTCATCAATGTTTGGTCGACTAGAAATGCTTTAACAACTTCTTTGATATGTCAAAACAATATGAGTTTGAATTAAAAACATACATAAAATGAATAAGTAAAGATGTGCAAGAATTTAATGAAGTCTTTGTCTAGCCAGCCATTCACATCTTCTTTCTTTTATCTCTCCGGGATGTGAACAAGGCTCTTAAAAACACCACATTTCAAATGTGGACGAGCTTATCAAGGACTTCCACTTTCATGTTGGAAGGAAGGTGTGCTTTCGCAAGTGGTTGAAGCTTCTCCAGAGTTATCAAGCCATCAATAAAGACAGCTTAATCCTAATCTTCTCCCTGTCCATCAAGCTCTTTGTTTTATCTTGTAATTTATAGATAGGAACTGTAAGGTAATCTACGTATTTACAGAACTATATTATTTGGTATCTTTAATTAAATTTATTAATAGCACTAGTAATAATAAACATTAAATAGCATTAATACTATGTAAGTGGAATAAACAGTTAAAATACACATGATAATTAGAATACAGTTTGTATAAAGAGAAATAAGTAATTTATATTTGTATGACTAAGTTTCATAACAAGAAAATAAACATATCGTGTTATACTGTATAATGCTGTCACTGTATAAAATCTATAAATTCACTATATAAAGAATAAGGAATTATTAAATAATATCATTCAAATCTACCTTATGTGAAATGTGCATATATACGTCTATACGCATATTGACTTTATACACATACCTCACATACAATATACAATACATATATACACTCTTTTTATATATTGTTTAGTACTGTAATCATTACTTAGGCATGCATTGATATTAGTTGTGTTTGATTGCGCTAATGACATTGAACACTGCCACTGGTTGTGAGGATCATATGTATGTTGGGTTTGTTTTCAAGTGCATTTGATAAAGTTTAGTGTTCTTAAATAAATCAATTCAATAATTGAACTAGTTCTATTTTATAAAATTTTAGAAACTGCTTTTAATGGTTAAGTATTTAATTTCTGGCTTTGCCATCGGAGCTGTTTTGATTGTATTTAATAGAATAATATAAAACACTTTAAGTTTTAATGTTAAATGTATCTAAATTAAATTTAATATAGTGAAAATAATAAATAGAAAAACAAAAACCAGTTTTTAACTAGAAGATTTTAACAAAAAGATTTAAGTTAATGGATTCTTTTAACAAGAATATGTGTGAGAGAGAGGGATAAGTACAAGTGGAAGGGAGTAGTGAAGTCTAATAATGAGTTTTGGCAGGCATGAGGTGCAAAAACTGTTTGAGTTTGATGATTTTCCTGTTACTCTTCACAAGGGTGTTCTGTCCCTCCTGGGCAAAGTGGTTGGCAAAAAATGCCGAGGGAGGTTCCTAAGGAGCCGAGCTATCTTCTAATCTTGGCCATGCATGAATGGGGTCCAGGTTTGTATATAACATACTGGCTACACACACATATTCACACATATATATAGATATAATGTATGTAATGTACGTAATTGTTTTGTTTGCAGATGTAAAGTGGACGAAGAAGTCGATTCTACGTGCTATTCAGGAGAGGAGGTATAAGTTTCTCTCGGAGCGAATGGGCAAGAAATTGCCTTCAACTAAGGACGTACTCTCTGATATACGGGAAAGATTTCGCATTATTCCTCGGAAGGCATACATACATTAGCTTGATACATAGTTAAGATCATTCAATTAGCTAATTTATATCCCAGGACGATGAAGTTTATATTTAAAGTATGTACTTTCTTGGTAGTTGAGATGATCCAGTTATCATGCTAATTTATATCAGAGGACAATGAAGTTTATATATTCCACAAACTAGAAGTGTGTATTTTCTTGGATACTTTGTTTAACACCTGGGTTGAACATGTAGCTCACATGTTGGAAAATATAAAGAGGCCAAAGATGTGATAGTAAACTGATCCTCAAGTTTAATATAATTTCCAAATTGTCCAAGGATGAATATTACACAAAGGGATATACTACAATAGGCATACAGAGATGAACACTACAATATTTATTTTGACATGAAGTAAATTTGTTATATGAACTTAATTAATAAAACTTAGATATATATAACTTGTTTTAACATGGTTAAGCTCGATATAACACGTGATGATGTTTTCTCTCTAAGATACATTTGCATTGTATATGATTCATAGGTGTTTATGGGCAAGAAATTGCCTTCGAATGCTTTGCTATACAGGACAGTTTTCACCGTATTCCTTCGGAAGAGATACAAACATTACCTAGCTTGAATAATCCACTTATTTGAGAGAACGGGGCACTGCTAGATCGTCAAGAAATATAGATAACGCATGGTTTTGCATGGGGATGCACAAGTGATTGATTTATGCGGCTAGAAGGATCCACGGCTGGTATTCAGTATGAAGGTATCCTAGGGATTATTCCATTTTGTACGTTCTGTGTGACACCTAAAAGTTACTGTTTTATTTAATTTTATTAATATATATATTTGAAAATGTAGCCCCACTATAATAAACGCAGTCTACAAGTACGTGCATACACAATGGTATGATTAAACATTTCCCTTGCTTTAATACCCTCTGTAAGGTAATTACGAAGGTTAACCACGGTATATAAAGTTATTAGAGATATTCATGATCTGGCTAAATCCTTTATAATATAGTCCAAATATAACTAGAATATATCTTTTCTTTTGTATATAAAACCTTGACCTTGAATACAAAGGATATCGAAATTTTCTATCTTTTTGTATATTTACTTTTGTTGTCTCAGGGTTCTCACACTGGTGGAGAAGTCAAGCAATTTGTAAGAAAAGTTTCTTTTGATCTTTTTTCTTTTATTATTTCTTTTTAATTTTTCTTTTTCCTTTGTTTTCTTTGTTTCCTTTCATACGATTCTTATGAAGGAACAACTTTTGGAACAATTAATTCATATTACATACCAGCATGAACAGCTCCTTCAACACTTGCCAGTTCCAATTATAGCTCCCCCTCCTCAATCAAACCCACGTGTATGACCTCAACCTTTTTGAGGTGTGCCAGATGCAGATGTTCACCATTGGTTGGCTCATTTTATCAATATTGCCATATATCATGGGTGGACAGCTACGCATTGCCTTCACGAGTTTCTAACGTGTCTTTTAAATGTTGCTTTCAAGTGGTATAATAGTCGTCCACCACCAACATGGTTATTCACGAATGAGCAATGCTGGTTCACCCTTCAAGTGAAGTTTAAATTAACTTTTGGGAAAACATAAGATTTTGACAATGCATTTCAACAACTCCATAGTTTGAAGCAAGCATCAAATGAATCTTTCATGGAATTTGCTATTAAATTTTGTGATCTCTTGATGAGAGCAGATCCTACCATGTCCGAGCGTAGCAAATTAGGAATATTATGGCCTACTCTTCAACCGGATCTTATTGGTTATGTTTGGGCACTGGGTCCTATCACTTTGGAAGATGCTTTCACTCGTGCACAACATTTTGAAACAGCTCCAAGAGTATAATTATCCATTCTAGAGGCCATCACTTCTCCAACTTTCAATGCTCCTTCTGGTCATGTGCTATGAAGGTGAAAGTTGCTCGCATTAATGGTGTTGGTCATGGTGCTGGTCGTGGTCAAGGACAAGGACAATGATAATTGTCTTGTTGGGCTTGTGATGTACTTGGTCACACTTATCAACATTGTGGAGGTTTCTCAATCATATCCAGGTTGGCGTATAGGTCAGAATCAACCGGTTGCTCATGTGGAGGCGGGAAACGAGTAGGTGTGTTGGGTATGAAGGCACCTAACACTTTTCCTTCATCTCCTAGTCCTTCATCTTTTCTTTCTTTTTCACCTCAAGCTTTGCAAACTTCTTATAAAGGGTTATTTCCAATTACACTACAAGGTTTTATACATGGTACCCCCTATAACTATTCTTATTAATACAGGTTCTAGTATTTCTTCGATCTTTGCTAATGTGGTTACGCATTGTGCTTTAAAAATGGTGCCAAGTAAGGAAGCTTTACATGTGTTGTATGGTGATGGATGTACTCGAGCTGCTTCGTCTACACTTGCTCAAGTACCTTTGCAATTTGGGACTTATAAGACAAGTTGCAACTCCATGTATTCTCACACCAGATTTTTGATATTATCCTTGGGTGTACTTGGTTGGATACATGTAAGGCAAGTTGCCAATTTGGGCTTCAGCAGTTGATACTTCCAGGTCATTCACCTTTTTCTTTGGATAAACTCCCTCTCAAGTAATGTGGAACAATTTTGTCAAGTGCCATCATGCATGAGCTAGATGTTTAGCAGTGGTGTCCTCGGTGTCAAGGAACTCTAAATGTACATGTGGCAACTGAACCAACTTCTTTTCAACGAGAGTTCCATGTACAACAATTATTGAAGAAATATTCAGATCTTTTCTCTACAGATATCACCCTTACTGCTAAGGTTCAAACACAACACCACATTCAAACAGGGGATGCTTTACCTTCTAAAGCTGCTATTTGAAGGCGATCTCCAAAAGAATTAACCATTATACGAAAATGTGTGTCAGAGTTGCTGGAGAAGAAGTTGGCTCACCGTTCTTTCAGTCCTTGGGCATGGAGCCCCATTTGGTGAATAAACCTGATGGATTTAAGTAGTTCACGGTGGATTACCGTCCCGTAAATGTTGTTACAGAACCTTTGCCAAACACACAGGATTTGCTAGACCAAGTAGGTAAGAGTCGTTGGTTTACTAAATTGCATCTTACTTTAGGTTATTGGCAAATTCCTTGACTCCTGAAGACGTTCCCAAAACAACATTCTGAACTCCTTTTGGTTTATAGGAGTTCCTTGTTATGCCTTTTGGTTTAATGTCTGCTCCTGCCACATTTCAGTGCATGATGGATGAAGTTTTTAATGATGAGTTTCTGAAGACAATTGCAAAGTCATTCTAGTTCATACTCAGGGATCTTGAGAAGATCATCTCAAGGAAGTAGCTCGTGTGTTTGATCAGTTACGGGAGTAAGTTTAAGAAGCCCAAGTGTGTTTTTGGCACAATTAAAACTACGTACTTGGGGTACATGGTTTCTCATGAGGGGTTACGTGTGGATCCATCCAAGGTGGAGGCTGTGACAAAATTTCTTCGTCCAACGGATGTACGGTCTTTACGACGATTTCTTGGTAAGTCACATATTTAGGACGTTTTATATCTTGTTTGGCTGATGTAAATGCTCCTTTGCAAGCTTTGTTGCATAAGGATATTCCTTTTATGTGGACTGACGATTGTGAAGATTCTTTTTGTAAGTTAAAAGTATTTGACATCCCCTCTGGTACTTCATTATCCAGATTTTTCTTGTCTTTTCATATTACGAACGGATGCTTCTTCCATAGGTATTGGTAGAGTCCTAATGCAGATTGAGGTATGTGATGAGTCCATTGACATCCCATTGCATATGTGAGTAGGGCATTGCAAGGCCCTGAACACAACTATTGTGCTTCAAATCTTGAGTGCTTAGCTGCAGTGTGGACTTTTGAGTGTCTTCATGTATATCTCCATGGATCTCATACGCTTTTGGAGTGTGATCATGCAGCTGTACTGAAGAATAGGAAGTTGCTCGGACGATCTGCCATATGGGCACTTGGCTCCAGATGTATGACTTTGAGGTCAAACATCGTCCCGGGATAGTATGGTGGATGTTGATGCTCTTTCTAAGGCTCCTTGTGCAGTTATGGCTAATCAATTGGATCTTACAATTCCATCTCTTACAAAGGTCTCAAGGGCTTAAGAAATAAATATTAGATTCAACTTATTCGTTTGGCACTAACCAATCCTTCTTAACCGTCCAACTCTCGTTTTTCTTCATTTGTGGCACAATTTCGCATACATGACAATGTGGTTTTTTTATTGCACAGATGTTATGACTTCACTACGTTTGGTAATTCCAACCACTTTTGTTCCTAGGTATTTTATAGCATGTCATAATTCACCACTTTCTGGTGGACATTTTCGTTATCAAAGAACTTTGGACAGCTTACAACATTCTTTTTACAGGCCGAATATGCGACAAGATATGATCCAGTATGTACAAAGTTGTTCATTGTGTCAGACTCGGAACTCCTCACGATCAACTGGTGCTTTAGAATCTATATAGGTGGAACAACCATTCGAACTTGTAACATGAGATTTAATTGGTCCTTTTCAACCTTTAGCTGCAGGCAACTGGTATGTTGTGGTTTTAACAATTATCTGACATGTTGGGTGGAGGTTGGAGCTTTACCAAATGCCACGGCCCATAATGTTGCTGATTTTCTACTTACTCAGGTAATTTTGCGCCATTCATCCAGAACGGATTTTATTAAATAATGGACCTACCTTTATTGCTGAAGTTTTAAAGGTTTTGACTTTACGGATGGGAATTCAACAATCTTTAACATCTCCTTTCATTCACAAACAGATGAGCTAGTCGAGCGTTTAAATCGAACTTTTAAAGGTATGATTTCTAAGTATGTAAATCCTACTCAGAATGATTGGGATTGATATTTGTGATACTTAAAATTTGCATACAACACTAGCATTCAAAGTTCCATTAGCATGTCTTCATTAAAGTATTATATGGGCAAGACCCTCGAATGCCTTCAGAAGTTGGTTTGGCTTCTTACAAACCTAAATATGCTGAAGTTCGATATTGGGCGACTTACTTAGATCGAGCTCTTCCTTTACTGCATACTACCTCAGCAGAACTTTAAGTCGGGCACAAGTTCAACAACAACAGGATTATAATTCTCGTCATCGGTCATCTCCTCAGTTTGCTATTAATGACTTTGTTCTTGTGCATTTTCTGGAACTTCATCAAAAATGACTCACTTTAGGTTTCTTACGGAAATGGCTTGGTCCTTATAAGATTCTTTGTCAAGTTGGCCCTCAAGTTTATCATGTGCAAGATGTTGTGTCATAGTTCTAACTTGTGGGTTAACTACTTGGGTAAAAATTATGGGATATGTGGGCAAAAGACCCAACCAAACCTGGGTCATCACGACCAGGGGCCCTTTCATAAATACCAATTGGCCCTTTGCTTAATTGACATAAGGGGAGAGGGAAGGTTGTGACATGTTGAGTCTCGAGAAACACCTTTGGTTGTTCACATTTTATGATTGAAAAAGTTTTTTTTATGAAGGAATGTGATTACAAAGGTTAACCATAGTATATTAATAAAAGTTACTAGAGATATTTATGGTCTGGCTAAATCCTTTATAAAATAGTCCAAATATAGTTAGAATATACATATTCCTTTGTATATATAAACCTTGACCGTGAATACAAGATATTGGAGTTTTTCTGTCTTTTCATATATTTACTCGGTTCTCACACCTCTTTATTTTTAACTTTGCAGGAAAGATAAATAGATCATTTGCTAAATAAACAGGTAAATTTCATCCAGTGGATTTTATCAGTCGAAGACATGTCTCAATAATAAGAATATTTGAATAGTCTCGACAGGCGGGTCTTTTATTTGCTGCAGTTGTTAGGGTTGCAGACCGGGCTGTTGCTTGACATATTCCCAGCTCGTGGTTGACAAAGGATGAACATTACCCTAGGTAACTAGAGTATTGTCGCTAAGTTTGAAAGACAAAGACTTCAGGGCACCTTTGTGAACTTAATTAGTAAAGTTCTTGTTTCACTTATATACAGCTTGTTTTAACTTGATATCCAATGTTCTGGATATTATAATATAACTGTAGATACCGAGAAAAATATACACGTTATATATGATGTATAGATGTTTGTGTATACAGATGTATGCATGAGAAGAAAGTTCATATGAGTATGAATAATCATGTCTATATATGTCTGGCTTAAGTGTTTGTGTACTTGCAGAGAGAAGTGTGTTTAGTACAAAGAATCATCTGTATCTTACAAAGAGTTCTATGTACATGTACAGCCAGATCGTATCACACACTTTCCAAACTTTGCATTAATATTGCACTTGTGTTCACAAACTATACATAATAGGGAATGCTAGTGTGTGTGTGTTTTACAAGGAAATAGTATGGAATTCATTGTAGTAGAATGCCTATGCAAACGTGTTCTGATCCGATGGTTGCATGCTAAAATTCTCAGAATATTTTGCAAGATAAAAGTTGTTGGCACTGTTACGTCCCCCTCACACACACAATTTAAAATATACATACATTTACTCTTATCTGTTTGGCAGTCATGTATATTATATATAGATGTATGCATGTGTATATACATGTAGTATAGAAATATTCATATTACACACCTCCTCCTGTCCTTGGAAGCTGCAATCTTATACTTGTTGATAAAAAGCATTGATTCCTGCATGTTTTCTCCAACACGCCACCTAAACCATATGAGGATGGCAAGCAACAACAACAAGAGAACTTCAGCAAATGCATTCGCAGATGTATCTATGCAAAGGCACATCCCTCGACAACCAAGAGGAGGCCCAAGTTCTACAGTACCCGGTGGTTGGGCCAGCCATGCAGCCACAACAGTTTCATGTTGTTGGCCAGTACCTGTGCAACTTGGACCACTGAAGTATCCTCAGCCTATGCAAGCTGTATCCCACTTCTACCCTCAGCCTATACAAGGCAACAAAGATGGAGTGTCCCAGGAGATATGAGGATGACAAGCAACAACTACAAGAGCACTTCACCAAATGCATTAATAGATATTTCTATGCAAAGGCATGTCCCTCGACACCCAAGAGGAGGCCCAAGTTGTACAGTACCCGGTGGTTAGGCCAGCCATGCAGCCCTTATATATGTATATGTATGGTATGACGTGTATAGCTTTTAAATACACCCCTGTATACATATAATATTTTAATATTTAACCCCTGTATACACAGTATATTCTGTATGTTTTTATGCTGTATACACAGAATATTATATAATATATTATATATATATTATATATATTATATATATATATATATATATATATATATAAGCACAATATATACATATTCATTTATTTTATATATAAATATATATATTCATATAAAATATATATTACATAATATATTTATCAAAATTATTCTTTATTTTTAAATTTTTAATTTTTTAAAATAATTTTTATCAATTTTAAATCGTATTATATAAATCTACTTACAATTACTGTTCTCATGAGTCACGCACTTAACATTAAGATTAAGATTAGGGTTAATCTTATTAAGATTAGGGTTAAATGTAAGATTAGGCATCTAACACTTAATAAACTGACTTTGTTCGTGTGTTGTGTCATTTTGCTGTCCCTTGCTCTCTAACGTGATTATTAGCCCTGAACACACAAGATTTTGAATTGAAGGCACTAACATGGATAAAAACAGTCCTTTATGCGTTGTGTTGGTGTGCGAATCAGTTGTGTTAATTAATAGACGTATTAATGTGTGTTGTATACCTGTCTTTGTTTACGTTACATGTTCTGTATTCTGCATGCTAAAATATCGCACCATTTTCCACAACTTCGCATTAATATTCACTTGTGTTCATGCTAGTGACTATACGCGCGCGCGAGTGAGTGAGAGAGAAGAGAGAGCATGCTGAAATGTTATCCAAGCATTTTAACTATATTAGTATATGCTATAATTATGTTAAATTTATTTAATATCAATATATCTGAAGTTGTATAAGAAAGAATATTCAAAAGAGATCACATGTAAATCATAGTAAGCTAAAATTACTACTAATGAATTAAACTAAATTAAATATAAATAATATTAAACATGCACATATAGTGTCTGCATTTTTTATATTTGTAATTCATTGAGAGTGAATGCACAAAGCAAAATAGATATGGAACTTTTATGTGTTCATACACAAACTAAAGTAGGAACATGAGCTATATCATGAATTATAAAAAGAATTGAAATGTTTCTTAAAAACCTCTTGAACAAATTAATATATGCATCTGCATATACATAATACACATATACATGTATGCATGTATATATGTGATCTATCCATTTGCTTAATTTTATTTTATATAAAGTAATATTGTGATATGTTAATATATACTTATGCAATATCAGTCGTCTTATCCATTAACCTTATAATTCATCTTTTATACGTAAGTGGAAAATTTAATGTAATATATATTCCTTAAGTTATTTGAATTTTATTTTAATGTTAACTTCTGTTTAAAAAATAATGTATATTAACAATATTATATTTTTTGTTGAGGGCTTAGACATTGACAATGAATATATTCTTAAATATATATTTAATTAAATGGCTTAATTTTATTTTAGCTTTAAATTTTATTTAAAAATTGATAATTATTAAAATTAAATTATATTGACAATATATCGCTACATAACAAAAATACAATAAATTCAATAAATAAATAATTAAAACTTACAAAAATAAATCATTTTGGTATGTACAACTCCCTCATATGTCAGATAAAAGAAAATATTATGAGCAACCATTGCAAATCTCCTTATTTATAATTAAAGAGAAAATAATCCAATATATATATAAAGTATTTCAAATCAAATGGATACACACACTGTAGACCTATATATACAGTATATATATACTCAAAAGTGAATATGATTTGCATGAGTGGTTTTCAGGTATAAGTACATAAGTAAATTTTTAATGAATCTCAGTCAAAGAGGAAATAAATAATTGTTGTTTCTTAAATAAAAAAAATGTAATTTAATTTAAATATGTATTAATTATTCAATTTAAAAATACACTTTGTGAATTTCACTATCAATTTAAAAATGTTTATTTATTTTGAGAATGTGCATAAGAAAAGTGAAAATACATTATTTTAACAAAAAATCCTTTTCATATTCTGATTATTAAAAGTAACATATATTATCTAAATTATCCACTTGTAATAATAGTTATTATTAACCCTGTTCCTGCCAGTGTGTCACAATCATGTGTGTCAGCTCCTCCTGGCCTTAACTGTAGTTGGATTTGAACCTTGACGGTGGAATAATACTAGAATATTATGTTAATATCCCAACGACACGTATATACTCAGTATACGTTTACCACACCAGGATATGCATATTCTCAGCAAAGAAATAAACACATGCTTAAGCCAATGCACTTGTTAGCCATCTTAATGGGAGGATGTCATCCCCATCTTGCCCTCGAGCTTTCACCCCCTAAACAAAAAGCTTCTCTTGTATAATTATTTTTCTAAACACACACATATGGACAGAACTAATAACGTATGTGTATATGTCATGTTACATTCCTTGTAAGAAGTTTCTGTAGTTTGCATATCATTTTCTGTGTGTGTGCATGTGTGTCTGATTGTGTGTTATAATTATAAAACTAAAGAAATACACGCTTACAATGCACCTAATATGCTCTTGTTTGTCTCTTTATCTATTTTGAATTTTATTTTAATATAACAATATAGATAAGTACATGCATAATATTTGCACATGGCCTAGTTGTAATGTATGAAGTGTATATAACTACATATAATTAAAATATTTTTTAAACACGTAAAACAACTAGATTTACAGAACATTCCCATTTATTCAATTTTCAACGTGTAAATAGAGATAAATGTTTACATATATGTAGAAATAATGTATGTATATGTATACTATAGTGTGTGTGGTTTGTGTGTTACTTATATATAGATAATTATATATGCAAATATACACTAATATGCTCTGGTAGAACGATATGTAAATGCATGTATTGTTGGTATTGTTATATATATTCTTGCATACATACACACAACTCATGTTGCCTGCCATGTTTTTGTTGTAGGAGTGCAGATTCACGGCAGCCATGATATCAAGTGGGAAGAAGAACGTTCCTGTTCCAACCAGCCCACGGCTTGCAGCCAACGGTGTACAGATTGAGCCAGAAGTTGAATTAAAGCTCAAAGCTATAGTGATTAATCACTTTGACTATGTAAAAGTTAAGTATAAAATGATTAATCACTACCATTTCCGGGTTCCTTGATTTCTATTAAAAATGAATATAAAATACTAACTATTTGGGCTTTTCTAAACAATGTTCATCATCTTTATTATGTATTAATCAAGTTAAAAACTTATATATGCCTTCTGCGCTTCAAGCTATTTAGAGGGGTGTGGTTGAGTTTAAACTATGCTGTGGATTTATTGGTCGAGCGGCTAGATTCTTAGTCCCCTCATAGTAGACTTTGAGATTTGAAGAAGGACAAAGTGTGTTCGGCTCCTTGCATTGGCCTCCACTAAGAAATATAGGGACACTATTACCTCTCCACACCTTAACATCCACTAGAGACATAGATTTTTAAATTTTTTTTTAGATTTTAAATTATATCTCCACTATTAATAATTGGGTAGAGATTTACATTATTATTATTTAAAAAATTCAACTTAAAAAATGATAATGAATATATACCTTATGAGTGACCTTAGAATTTCCATGATATATAATTATTAAGAACCTTACAGGATATAACCCCTCAAGAACGCGTTAGTGCTCGAGAGGGGTTATATTCAATAACCCTGAGTGGCAGGGGTTATCCGCCTTGGCCGATCGATTTGAAAGGGTTCTCAGTTGACATGGCACCATCTTATATGTCCGTCGCACATGTGAACACGGAATGGAGTTATGAAATGCAAAGTCAACACAAAGTCAAGTTACAAGAAATACACCAGGATAAATCTAACGGCAGGTAGCGATGGGATTTGAGAATGCTTGAGAATCGGTCAGTTAAGAAATAATAACTGATATTAACACATTGTCAGAGTTTTGACCCATAAGGCAAAAATATAATAACATGAAAACCCCTGTAATCGAACTCTTAGCATGATATTCTAGGGTATAGAAATTAAACTTAGTTTTACATATAACGTGTGAAACTAATCTAGACCACTCCCTCTATGCTTCTAGTTTTCTCAAATTGAAAATTGTAAGAGCTATGCTTACTAATTATGTACCCAAATGTTCATTAATAACCCGTGTATGGAAACCATATATAAAATCATTTGTGCACACGTCTGTTCGGACGGCCAAAATTCCTAAATTTTAAGTGGTAAAATCTAAGATGTTTCTGATAGGGTTATTTAAAATAAACTTTCAATGAGTAACAGATTTGGATTGTTCCTTTTACTATTAGAATGGACCATTGGGTGGCCACTTTAAACTTACATTTAATAGTTACTCAGTAAGTGAAGATAACAATTGAGTTAAGGATTTAACTTAAAGGTCCAACTTAAGAATTAAATTTATTAAGTTAATAATAATATTATATTAAAGATTATCATGTTAATGTTAAGGGTTATTAAATTTATATTTAATGACTTTTAACCTAATTATTATCGTTAAACTAGTAAATTTATTCTTAAGCTTTTAGGATTACCCAAGGTTAAAGGTTATTACATAATTAAGTCTAGGTAAGTTAGTATTTTAACTTAATAAATTTATTTTTAAATTAGATTCTTAATTTAATTATTATCCTTAATCTAATAAATTTATTTTTAAATTAAATTAAATTTAGTTATTCCTTAACTTAGCTCTAATAAATTTATTTTTAAATTAAATTATTAATTTAGTTATTCCTTAACTTAGCTCTAATAAATTTATTTTTAAATTAAATTTTTAATTCAAATTATTTCTTAATCTAGTGAGTTTAAAATAATCTAAATAAGATAAGATATAACTGTTAGATGGGGCATTGATGATGGACACACTCAAGCACAAATGAACAAATAAACTTGTTATATGGGGATTTAAATGAACAAATAAACTTGTTATATGGGGATTTCCTCCATGATAAAAATAAAGTATGATAATTAACAAGGTTGTTATGAAATGTTTTGTTTCAATTTTAATCCTACAAAAACCTAAAACATCTGCTAATTCATTATAATAAATATCCTGAAATTAAGATTAAAGTGATAGTTTTACCGTGTGCGGTTAATAATCTCTTTTCGACACACAGCCATTAAGGGTCGTTTCGCACCACACTTAACTTAACTTAAGTGGGCTTAAGTAAGGGAAAATGGATTCGTACTCGCCCTTAAGTTGAGTAACCACTTACTTAACTTTTTTAAGGGTTTGACCACTAAGGGCATTGAATTCACACCTGCCCTTAACTTAAGAAGTCACTTACTTAAAATTTTTTAAGGGTTTGACCACTAAGGGCAGTGCTTTCGCAACCTTCCCTTAACTTAACTTAATTTAAGGGAACAGTGAAAATTTGCAAAGAAAATTTAAGGGAGGGGGGGGGGGTCCCTTACCCACCCTTAAAGACTCACGAGGCTCGCCACCTTTTTCGCACCTTCTTTAAAAAAAAAATAAAAAAATTTACATGCGTAATGTGCATTTTTTAATGTAAAATATATATTTATATTTTATATTTTTATTTTAACATATATAATTAAAATAAAATAATAATAATATGAATTTCTCATTATTCTTAGTATATTCTTAGTATATTCTCCTTCTGCCCTAATTTCTATAGGTTTCTGCGCATCATCTCTGTACATCTCTGTAGATTTCTATAGATTTCTGCGCATCGGGAGAGGAAGAGAAGAATTCAGGAGAAATCAGGAGAGAATGGCAGAAGAACAAGCAGATCAGGTAGTCTTCTTTCCTTTCTTCTTCTTTTCTTGCATTCATTTGCATTCATTTGCATCAGGAGGCGGCCATAGAGACTGGTTGGGATGGCACGAGCTCGACGGGCATTGGTCGAGCTCGTGGGCTGGCCGAAAGCCCGGCAGCTACTGCTACTGGGCTTTCTGCCCACCATAGCTATCGAGCGCATGGGCCAGCCGAAAGCCCGGCAGCAACTGCTGCCGGGCTTTCTGCCCACCATAGCTGTCGAGCTCATGGCCGGCCAAAAGCCCGGCAGCTACTGCTGCCGGGCTTTCTGCAGCCCATGATTGAGCTCGGCTAGCATTGGCCGAGCTCATGGGCAGCAGAAGCCCGGCAGCAATAGCTGCCGGGCTTTCTGCAGCCCCTGGTTGGGATGGCTTGAGCTTGGCCAGCATTGGCCGAGCTCATGGGGCAGTAGAAAGCCCCTGGTTGGGCTGGCTTGAGCTCGGCTAGCATTGGCCGAGCTCATGGGGCAACAGAAAGCCCGGCAGCAGTAGCTGCTGGGCTTTCTGCCGCCCCTGGTTGGGCTGGCTTGAGCTCGACCAGCATTGGCCGAGCTCATGGGGCAACAAAGCCCGGCAGCAGTACTGCCGGGCTTTCTGCCGCCCCTGGTTGGGTTGGCTTGAGCTCGGCCAGCATTGGCCGAGCTCATGGGGCAACAGAAAGCCCGGCAGCAGTGCTGCCGGGCTTTCTGCCGCCCTGGCTGGGCTGGCTTGAGCTCGGCCAGCATTGGCCGAGCTCATGGGGCGGCCCAAAGCCCGGCAGTTACTACTGTCGGGCTTTCTGCCGCCCCTGGCTGGGCTGGCTTGAGCTCGGCCAACATTGGCCGAGCTCATGGGGGCCCAAAGCCCGGTAGCAACTGCTGCCGGGCTTTCTACCTCCCCTGGCCACCCACGAAGCCCAGCAGCAAGTGAAAGAACTCGGGCTAGGTCAGCTAGGTATGTCCGGTCGAGGAGACAACAACAATCTTCAAGGGTGGTGGGCGAAACAATTGACATTGGTGAAAATGAGGGCGAGGGCCAGGGTTTTGAAGAAACTTCACATGAGATTGAGGGGCAAGCAAGAAGCAAACGGCCTCGGTCTCGGAATTGGACAATGGACGAGACAAAGACGCTTGTGGAGTTGAAACGACAAGAGTTCATGGCCAGGTTACAGATGTCAACTAGGCAACTTGTCAGTGTAACAGCAAATGCACGTTGGAGACAGATTGCAAAAGAAATGCAAGCACAATCGACGAATGGAGAACAATGTCGTAAGAAGTGGGAGAATTTAATCAACGATTATAAGTTATTCATGACCACAACAGGAAGTCGGGAGCTGCTGCATATTCGAGCTTGTCGAATCTAGAGAAACGACGCCTTAGATTGCCAAACATGGACTTGGACCTGTTTGATTTATTGGATTCATTTCAAGGTGACCGAAGCTGCATGACGCCCCAACACGTAAACGACTCTAAAAATGATCCACCGATGACTCCAGTTTCACAAACAACTTCCACAAGTGCACCTTTGACTACTGATCACTCAGATGATGATGGAGATGGTGTCACTGTGACGAGAAGGCAAGCGAAGAAGGGAAAGTCTAGTTTGGTTGAAGCGGTTAATGAAGGTACAAATGTACTTCGAGCCCAGGTTGAGATGAGGAGCCGCCAATTTGAGAGGACAGTAGAGTTGAGGAGGGAAAAGAACGCTTCTATTGAGAAGTTCGCATTGGCTATGACACGAATTGCTGATCACATTTGTGGACAGGGCAACAAAGACTAGATTAGCATAGGTGCATGTAGGTTTCATATATTTATCATTTGCAAGCTTTTATTTGAATTATGTTAATGCATTTTTGTTTGTTATTTATAATATCGATTATATTATTTTTTCAGGACCGTTTAATAGGATTAGCCTCGACCATGGCTGGAGATTTTTTTGTTCAATTCATCATGAACGACTCGGATTCTGATTCGGATGCTGAAGATGAAGAACGTGACAATTCAGATGATGATGATGCAGTAGTTCAGTACATGCGGAGGTCAACACAAGCTGCAATTGATAGGTCTTCTCCTTCACAGTGGGTTCGACTACGGAGTGAGGCATGGTGGGACACTTTTATGATGTCACACTACGATGATGAGAGGTGGATAAAACTTCTTCGAATGTCACGGAGAACCTTTGTTATGATTTGTAATGTATTAGAGGATGACATCTCAAGGCAGGATACCCACTACAGAGAAGCTGTACGAGTGGATATTAGAGTTGGAGCTACACTTTGGAAGATGGTGAGAAACAGTGACTACATGGACATTGGTGAGAGGTTTGCTATTGGAACTTCGACTGTTATGGCTGTGTTTGTAGAGACAGCAGCTATTTGTCGACGTTTCTGGTATAAGGTGGCATTTCCATCGACGGAAAATGAGGTTCGTGAGATGGCACATGAGTTCCAAGATGTGACACACACTCATTTACCAAATGTTGTGGGGGCCATAGATTGCACACATGTGGAGATACTTCAACCTTCTACAAATGACCGGACGGACTACTTTGACAGGAAGCAACGGAATAGCATCATTGTGCAAGGGGTTGTTGATGCACGTAAGAGGTTTATAAATGTGAATGCTGGATGGCCAGGTGAGCAAGTTACATTCATTTTGATTATGTTTGTGTAATGTTTTGGTATTTGCAGGTAGCGTGCATGATATGCGAGTTTGGAAGAATTGCTCACTTCATCAAAAGATCATTGATGGGGTTTATCTTCATGGACCTTTAGAGGCTGCTCATGTTGATTTCGTGAAGCCTTATATTGTGGGTGATAAAGGATACCAATTACAACCATTTTTAATGGTCCCATACACAGGCATGTAAAGTTAATATATTTATAACATATTTAACTTAAGTTTTTATAGGTGTTCATCTTAATCTTGGTCAGGAGACTTTCAACAAGGAGCTTACTAAAGCACGATTGGTGGTTGAGCAAGCATTTGGCCTTTTAAAGCAAAAATTTCGTTGCCTTGATTATAAGTTGAGAGTCCACCTTCCACACATTCCGAATACTGTGAGTGCTTGTGTTATTCTCCACAATATCCTCATTGATGAGGGCGAAGTGAATTATGAGGCAACTTTACGAGCAAGGGAGCGAAGAATTCGGCGACGTCAAGAAAGAGGAGATTGGGTGGAGTATGATGATCCTTCACAAGATCCTCGAGAACTTGGTGAGGTAACTACACATGCTCGCACTATTAGATCAGCTCTTGAAGCTCATCTTATTTTTGGGACGCCATTTGTTAGGCATTAATTTGGAAATTGTTAATTTATGTTTTCTTTATTATTATTTTTTGTTTTACCACAATAAATATCATGTGTTAAAGATAAACGTGAAATATGAAAAAGGATGTATACTAGAAATAGAATATATTTAGTATTTTTTTGTTAAATAAATAAAAATATGAAATGCAAATACATGTATACACACATGTTAACGCACATGCATATGTATATATAATATTTTTCATGAAGTTTTTACTTGTTTAAACATATCCAAAATATATAAAATTTAATTATCTATAGAATGTACCCATATACAATATTATATAAGTATATAATTTCATCTCACCATATTTTTTATTTTTTATAATAAGTAAAATTACTTTAAATGTTAATAAAAATTAAGGATGCACATATTATTTAAATAATATATATAAATATATTTTAAAGTGGTTAAAAATATTTATTACAAATTGAAAATAGATTTTTATTGCAAATTGAAAATTATTTAAAAATATTTATTATAACTTGACATAATAATGTTATATGAAATGTAGATATGTTAAGTTCATTAAAAATAATTAAGTTAATAATCTTAACTTAAATGTAAATATAAAGTATATTATATTAAGGGCAATATTCGAATTCATGGCCCTTAATATTTTTACTTAAGTATCTATGCGAATCCATTGCCCTTAACACAATCCCTTAATTTAAGTAAAAAGGTTAAGGGTTGATGAGTGCGAATCAATTGCCCTTAACAAATTCCCTTAATTTAAGTTAAGGGTTGGTACGAATCCAAAACCCTTAACTTCTCTTCTTAAGGGAGAGTTGGTGCGAATCAAATGCACCCTTAACTTTTACTTAACTTATGCATGCTAAGTTAAGTTAAGTGTGGTGCGAAACGACCCTAAGCCTCTCTCTTTCTTGCAGTGTACGTCACTTAATACTTGTTGGGTTTTTTTCCCCTCACGTTCTAGCTGCTCTTTTAAACTGTGCATCATATTATTTAGTATATATGAAGCACGAATATAATGTATAGTATAAAAAATGAATATATTACTGCGTAATATTATGGTTCCTGGATGTATATATACATAGTGTACTCATGCGTGCGTATATGTATACATCAACGCATACTTATCAAGATTGTGGTCTTTAAACTGTAAAAATTGTGATTAGTGATAAACTCATTTAAGTACAGGACAGAAAATAAGGGTCGTTTTGCACCACACTTAAAAGTCAAACCCTTAAACATGGCCTTAATTATTGCAGCCAAAATAATGCAATAAGTAATGCCGAACGGTAAGTTAAGGGACGCTAAATGACTCCCTCCCCTCACTTAGTGTCCCTTAACTTTATTTATTACACATTTCCGGTATATTAATTGCATATTTCCAGCTATATTGGTTTGACCACTATAAGGGTCGTTTCGCACTACACTTAACTTAAATGGATTTAAATAAGGGAAAATGGATTCGTCCTCGCCTTAAGTTGAATAACCACTTATTTAACTTTTTTTAAGGGTTTGATTGCTAAGGGCATTGAATTCGCACTAACCCTTAACTTAAGAAACTACTTACTTAAGATTTTTTAAGGGTTTGACAACTAAGGGCAGTGCTTTCACAATCTTCCCTTAACTTAACTTAATTTAAGGGAACAATGAAAAATTGCGAAGAAATTTTAAGGGAGGTGGGGGGGGCTTAGCCACCCTTAACGAACCCACGAGCTCGCCACCTTTTTCAACATCTTTAAAATAAAATAAAAAATAAAATTTTTCATGCGTAATGTGTATTTTTATATGTAAAAATATATATTTATATGTTATATTTTTATTTTAACATATATAAATTTTAAATTTTAACATAATTAAAATTAAAAAATAATACATATGAATTTCTTAAAGTATTCTCATTATTCTTAGTATATTCTTAATATATTCTAAGTATATTCTCTTTTACCCTAAAATCTGTAGGTTTCTGCATGATCGGGAGAGAAGAAATCAAGAGAAATAAGAAGAAATTGGGAGAGAAATGGCAGAAGAGCAAGCATATCAGGTAGTTTTCTTTCTTTTCTTCTTTTTTTCTTGCATTCATTTGCATCCAGGAGACGGCCCAAAGCCCCATAGTGACTGCTAAGTTTACCAGCTCTGTTCGAGCTCAAGGGGCGGCGCCCAAAGCCCGGTAGCAACTGTTGCCGGGCTTTCGACTGGCCCTGGCTGGGATGGCACAAGCTCAACCAGCATTGGCCGAGCTCATGGGCCAGTCGAAAGCCCGGCAACAACTGTTGTCGGGCTTTCAACCGGCCTTGGTTGGGTTGGCACGAGCTCGGCCAACATTGGCCGAGCTCATGGGGTGGCAGAAAGCCCGGCAACAATTTCTGCCACACCTGGTTGGGCTGGCTTGAGCTCAACCAATGCTAGCCAAAGCTCATGGGCTGGTTGAAAGCTTGGCAAATGTTGGCTGAGCTTCATGGGCTGGCTGAAAGCCTGGTAGATGCTAGCCGAGCTCATGGGGGTGGCAGAAGCCCTAAACCCTAAACCCTAAACCCTAAACCAGGTTGGGTTAGCTTAAGCTCGGCCAGCATTGGCCGAGCTCATGGGGTGGCAGAAAGCCCGGCAAAATTATTGCCGGGCTTTCTGCTTACCCTGGTTGGGCTGGCTTGAGCTCGGCCAATGCTAGCCAAGCTCATGGGCTGGTTGAAAGCTTGGAAATGTTGGTTGAGCTCATGGGCTGGCTGAAAGCCTGGTAAATGCTAGTCGAGCTCATGGGGTGGCAGAAATCCTGGCAGCAACTGCTGCCGGGCTTTCTGCCCACCCTGGCTGGGCTGGCTTGAGCTCGGTTAGCATTGGCCGAGCTCATGGGGTAGCAAAAAGCCAGGCAACAACTACTGCCGGGTTTTCTGCTGCCCCTGGCTAGGCTGGCTTGAGCTCGGCTAGCATTGGCTGAGCTCATGGGGAAGCCCAAAGCCCTGCAGCAACTGCTGCCGGGCTTTCAACCACCCTGGCCACCCACGAAGCTCGACAACAAGTGTTGTTGGGCTTTGTGCAGCCCTAGCCAAGCTGGTTTGAACTCAAGTCAAGAGGCAGTTAAAAGAACTCGGGCTAGGTCAGCTAGGTATGTCTGATCAAGGAAATAACATCAATCTTCAAAGGTGGTGGGCGAAACAATTTACATTGGTGAAAATGAGGGGGAAGGCCAGGGTTTAGGAAAAACTTCACATGAGATTGAGGGGCAAGCAAGAAGCAAACGACCTCGGTCTCGGAATTGGACAATGGACGAGACAAAGATGCTTGTGGAGTTGAAACAACAAGAGTTTATGGCTAGGTTACAGATGTCAACTAGGCAACTTGTCAGTGTAACAGCAAATGCACGTTGAAGACATATGCAAAAGAAATGCAAGCACAAGATTTAGATGATCGTGATGGAGAACAATGTTGTAAGAAGGGAGAATTTTGATCAATGATTATAAAGTTATTCACAACCACAACAAGAAGTCAGGAGTTGCTGCATATTCGAGCTTGTCAAATATAGAGAAACGACGCCTGGATTGCCAAACATGGACTTGGACCTGTTTGACCTATTGGATTCATTTCAAGGTGACCGAAGTTGCATGACGCCCCAACATGTAAACGACTCTGAAAATGATCCACCGATGACTCCAGTTTCACAAACAACTTCAACAAATGCACCTTTGACTGCTGATCACTTAGATGATGATGGAGATGGTGCCACTGTGACGAGAAGGCAAGCAAAGAAGGGAAAGTCTAGTTTGGTTGAAGCGGTTAATGAAGGTACAAATGTACTTCGAGCTCAGGTTGAGACGAGGAGCCGCCAATTTGAGAACAATAGAGTTGAGGAGGGAAAAAGAACGCTTCTATTGAGAAGTTCGCATTGGCTATGACACGAATTGCTGATCACATTTGTGGATAGGGCAACAAAGACTAGATTAGCATGGGTGCATGTAGGTTGCATATATTTATCATTTGCAAGCTTTTATTTGGATTATGTTAATGCATTTTTGTTTGTTATTTATAACTATCGATTATATTATTTTTTTTAGGACCGTTTAATAGGATTAGCCTCGACCATGGTTGGAGTTTTTTTTGTTCATTAATCATGAACGACTCGGATTCTGATTCGGATGCTAAGATGAAGAACGTGACAATTCAGATGATGATGATGCATAGTTCAGTACATGCGGAGGTCAACACAAGCTGCAATTGATAGGTCTTCTCCTTCACATGGGTTCGACTACGGAGTGAGGCATGGTGGGACACTTTTATGATGTCACACTATGATGATGAGAGGTGGATAAAACTTCTTCGAATTGTCACGGAGAACCTTTGTTATGATTTGTAATGTATTAGAGGATGACATTCTCAAGGCGGGATACCCACTACAGAGAAGCTGTACGAGTGGATATTAGAGTTGGAGCTACACTTTGGAAGATGGTGAGAAACAGTGACTACATGGACATTGATGAGAGGTTTGCTATTGGAACTTCGATTGTTATGGCTGTGTTTGTAGAGACGACAACAGCTATTTGTCGACGCTTCTGGTATAAGGTGACATTTCCATCGACGAAAAATGAGGTTCGTGAGA
>PUQB01000492.1:80750-128250 GCA_003024785.1 Selaginella tamariscina
GTCCGGGCACCACCATCGGAATCTTGACCCCAGGAGTACCGCCTCCCAGACTGGAGCGAGGGGCTGGATGATGAGGAAGAGGCAGCTATCCTGGCATGCTTGCCAGATTTATTTGTCGTAGGGGAGGTAGAAACCCAGCATGAAGTACGGGAGTTCGCTACTACATACCTAATGACTCGGCTAGAGGCCGAAGCAGACACTTCAGAAGCACAAATCTTGAGGTGGTCCGTCTTGTGGAAGGAAATGTGAAGTGTCGCCCTGCCTGCCCAAGAGGAGTACCGCGGCAAGCCAATGTATGGGTGGAACATGACTCATGAAGTGACAATCAAGCAGGTCAACATAGGCACCGACGAAGACCCTTGACTAGTGAATGTCAATGCTCACATAGGGTCAAAACTAAGGGAGCAGATTGCCGACTACCTTTGTAGGCACAGAGAAGTGTTTGCCTAGACCTATCACGACTTAAAGGGAGTACCACCAGAGTTGTGCTAGCACAGAATTAAGCTAAAACCCGACATCCAACCTAGCCACCAACAACGGTACAGTATCAACCCGAACTACGTCTGGGAGGCCAAACAAGAGATTGACAAGTGGCTTGAAGCGGACTTCGTCTACCTCATCGAGAACCCAGAATGGCTTTCACCAATTGTCATCATACCTAAAAAGGACGGGTGGCAAAGAATCTACATAGACTACTGGCGATTGAATGCTGCCACATAGAAGGACTCGTTCCCCATCCCATTCACAAAGGCCATCCTAGAAGACGTAGCAGGTCATGAGATGTACTCATCATGGACGGCTTCAGTGGGTATAACCAGGTATGCACATTGTAACTAAAATGGACATGTCTATAGTCCCATTTCTTAGAAATTACCAATTTTAGTTATTTAATTAGCATTTTCTAATATTAAAGAATATTCTTTAGAATAATATATGTTTGAAGACAAAATATTCTTTAGAACATTATAATTTTGTAATTGACCCTTTAAAAAATTATAGCATTTGGACCAAAAATTAATAACATTATAAAAGTAGAAGGTATTAAAATAATATATTATATTGCCTAATATAAAATTATTAAAGAGCATAAAGGTACATTATATAAATATTTGATGTTGTTATTAAAATATTAATATTTAAATATAACATTAATTAAAAATTTGTATATATATATATATATATATATATATATATATATATATATACAAAATCCTATATAGTCAATCTTCCATATCTTTTTATAAATTTATATAGTTAAGTAAACAATTTGGTACTATTATTAAAGAGTTTATAATTATGAATATTAAATATATGATATTTTATAATTTTATAATTGCTTTAAGCTTCAGAAAACATACATTCTCTTGCAGTTTTGTTAATCGTGACTTTATCAACGCTTTTGACATCCACCATATGAATGGATTTAACATTTATAAAACATGCTGGGTCTTTTTATTGGGAACCATGTTTTCTCTAGGCATCCATTATATTTTCGCTCTCCTTTTCTGTTACTTTTTTGTGTTTGAACCATAACTTACATACTTTTTTTGATTACTTCAGGTGTGTCGATAATTTGACCCATCCAAATAGCTGGTTATATGACACATCTGGAGTAATGAGACAATCATCAGTTTTTGAAGATCCTTGCAGCAATCAGTATGTTTAGTTTTTTGGTTCCTTTGTTCAACAAAGTGTGGGGTTTGCACTTCCACATCACTACTGGCTTCTGTGTCGTCTGCGCTCAGTGATGTCATTTCAATTCCTCTCGCCACCTTGTTTTAGGCCAAAAAGTGTTGCAATTTGTACTTGTGACATAGCCCTTCCAACTCTCAAACATCCCAATATTCGACCACATGCTTATATAGTTCTGAGTAACCAGTTGCCTTATCAGAATTCTTTGGCATCGATTTTTGAACCCATGCCACATATTTTTTGATGCCATCAATAATAACCTCTTGTTCCTTGAGCTGGGCACTCAATGGAATAGGGTCTGGTTGTCCTTCTGGGAGAAGTGGCTTTCCATCCTCTCCATTTTGAAGAGCATTAAGCCCTCTTTTCGGTAACCACTCTGCTCTGATGGCCGTAACTTGTACTGCATAATAGGTATACCATCTCGTATGGAGAAAAAGAATTGTAGCGGCACAAGGTGACCAACTAAAGAATCACTCTCTTTTATATACTCCTTGAGAAATTTTTTGAAGTCTGGCACCTCAGTCACAAGCAAAGCACAACTTTTTTTGGAGATGCAATTTTCAAAAAGATTCATCATATGCGGTAAGGTAAGTGCACTTGTCCTTTTTGTAGAGTTGGAACCTTGCTGAAGAACGCATCAATATCTTCATGAGTGGACCAACCATAAGGAAACTGAGCGTGATTGTTCAAACACACCTTTGGCAACAAGCATTGACAAGTATGCTATACATATCTAGAAAATAAAAGTAAGTATGAGCTTGAGAAACCCTTAAGTAAAATGATTTACCTATTTTTGTTCGCCTGCACAATTATCCATCTGTAAAAGCAAATGACGAGGAAGCTTATTTGATGTTGAGGACACATGTACACTATTTGAGCTAGATCCCTCCACTGAACCTGAACTCTCAACAGGGCCATCTTTTTTTTGTGCAGGATGCTGACAATGCCTCTATATTCCCAAGTAGCCTCAAGTGCAGATGTGTTCATGAGAGCATTATGTAAAGGTTGAAGGTGTTTGTTTCTTCACTTTGAGATCACTGATAGGACTTTTGTGAGTGGGCTTCAAGGTTTCTGAAACACATGGCCAATGACCCAATAGTGAAATTGGAGTCGCTAGACCAATGTGGAAGTGAAAAGTGTCCATATGACTCAAACCGTGTCCATGTGTTAGCACATGTCATTGAAATCGGAAGTTTCATGACATTTCCAAGGCACTTTGGTGTTGCAAGAGCTTTAATATGGTCTTTGAATGATCCATCTTGTCATGGATCAAGCACAGGTACTCTGATGGGCGTGACACAGAAAGCATGCGGTGTGCATAGTACTGAGACCAAGTTTGTTGTGCAATCATGTGGGCCTCCATCTTCTTTTGAATGGCAGTGATCTCCACCAAGGTTTTTGCACAAGCCTCTGCAGCCTTCAATGATGTACAAGTGTCACACTTGGAAAAGCTAGAGTGTTTTGCAATCTCCACATCCTTTAAAATGATATTCCATATGTTGTTGAAGGTACCAGTGCAGATTGCTTGGAGCCCCATCAAACTGAGGCACTTGTTCACATGTTCACACACTTCAATTGAGTGTAGATTGAAGGCAAAACCTTGAGATTTTCCCTGACCCCTGCATTTGTGGTTCGGCATTTGTGAGGCATCCTGTCTGCATTTGCTTCAAAAAGCCTTGAGTATCTCTATGGCTGCCATAATGTGAGAGCGGGTTTTGACCAAGCGAGTGTTCCCATGTAC
The DNA here is from genome assembly GCA_003024785.1 of Selaginella tamariscina. NCBI lineage: Eukaryota > Viridiplantae > Streptophyta > Lycopodiopsida > Selaginellales > Selaginellaceae > Selaginella > Selaginella tamariscina. Next base: position 84,184 of record PUQB01000492.1, read on the forward strand.
TGAGGTTCGCGCTCCATCTAGCCACTCATCCCTCGACGGTAAACATGGTCTTTGGGATCCCGTATATAATGTACCAAGCTTTGAAGCAGATGGCCACCTTATAAATACCATGGATGTACTCTATAACCTGTGTCCGAGGCCATTCCATCAATACACCCAGTTAGTGCAGCATATACAAACTCATGCCTTTGCTTTTGGGTGAGCATACGAAAGACATGTCTACATTGGGTAATTTCATTCCGGTCTGCCATCTGACAACACTTCTTCTTGCAGCAATCAATCGTGGAAATGCTCGCAACTTTCGAAGATGTAGGATCCATCTTACCCTCTTGCTGAAACTTGCAGGGGAAGATCTACCATGAATCGCCTTTTTCTTACATAGGACCAATGCAACCTCTTCAAATATGGTTGTTCTTCCGGGTTGTTATTATTGAAATCCAACCCAGAATATGTTGAACCATCTTGCCGTCTTAATTCAGATGTTCGCCACCTCACGAGGGATCCAGATGCAATGTGCCATTAGGTGAAACCTCTGTCACAACTACACCCACAAAGTCGGACCCTAGTTTCTCTTCTGACACGCTTCCATTGGATTTATAGTGTGATGATGCCTCTCCCAACCTCATTCATGAAGAAAGAGAATCACCTCATCCATCACAGCAGGCAAGCCATCATCTGTAATCGTACTAATATTTGTTTGTGACTTGCATTCTTTGTGTCAGCCTTGACTTCATCCAATTCCACAATACAGGAGAACCCTCTCAAATTCCATTCTAGAACCTCAACATGCTTGAAATGGTGTTCACCCATACGTACACAAAGATCCTTGGGCAATATTGTGACATGACATTATCATCTCGAACTTCCATAGTTCCAATGCCAATTATTTCGTTGTTCCAAAGAAGATATACTTTATTTCCAGTATTAAACATATTGTCCTATATATAAATTTTGTGTTATTTATGATATTGTTTATGCAATATGTAATAAAATCTGAATCGAGGCACAACTCTCTTCGACGGGGAAGAGGTGGTGAGATTAATCCCGCCAATGCTTCCTCGCCTCTTAGAATTAGGGCGGGATTAATCCCGCCCACCATTTAGGAGATAGAGAAGCATTGGTAAGGTTAATTCACCTCTTAAAACGGTGGGTGTGATTACATATTGGCTTGTGCAATTTGGTGAAACTACTTTAAGAATTTAGGATCCATTAGGATTATTCTAGAATCCATTAAGGATTTATCCCATTCACATATCCCCTTTAATTAAATTTTTTTAGTTAGCCAAGATTTCAGAGAGATCTCAATGGGGTGACGAGATTAATCTCGCTAATGCCTCCTTGCCTCATAAACTGGTTAGCTAGATAAATCCCGCCCACAATTTTCCAAAACAGGGAAGGGGTGGCGGGATTAATCCCGCCACCCCTTCCTGCCTCCTAGAATGGTGGGCGGGATTAATCCCGCCCATAACTCTTTATAATTAATTTCGCCAGCTCTTCATCATTTTAGAAAGCTGTAGGCATGATTAATTCTGTTGCCCTTTCTAAAAGGCGGAGAAGCATTGGCCAGATTAATCCTGCCACCCCATCTAAAACTCTTTAAGATTTTGGCTAACTAAGAATTTTAAGTAAAAGGGATGCATAAATGGGATAAATCCCTAACGGATTATAATGCAATCCTAATGAATTTCTAAACCTCTAAATTTTAATTTTAAGAGAGAATGTAAGAGAGTGAATCTTTATAAGTATTTTTAAATTTATTTATAATATTTATAAATAGAATAGAGGGCGTCGTGCTTTTTTTATAAATGATAGCACTCAATTTAGTGTCGCTCCTAAGGTAATCATTATCAAGGAAAGAAAGATTTGAAGAGAGAAAATTATAAAAATAAAGAAACCCCTCAGAGAGAAAGAACCAAATATGAATTTGAATGGGAAATTAAAAGTATTTTCAAATTTACATGTCAGACTGATAATACTTATGTTAAAATTTTAAATTTTTGAAAAGAAAATAAAATTTAAGATGAGTTAACACAAATAATCGACTCTCTAACATATATACTTTATAATTCCAATGATTTTATAAATTGCATTTAATGTATTTAACATTAACAAGTGATTCAAGTTGTTTAATTATACGAAATTTTAATAATTATTCTACATTCTTATTATTTTAGTATATATTATAAATATATATACTTATACAATAGATAAAATGATATATTATTATATATCATTTAAAATATATTCACCGTGTGTATATTAATATTATTTTCTTAATTATTCGAGTAATTATTCTACATTTTGTTTATATTAATAGGATATTCTTAATTATTTTCTTATTATTCCAAGAATATTACAATATTAAACCTTATTATCAAAATTAAATTAGTATATATTCTTAATTATTCGAGTAATTATTCTACCTTTGTTTATATTAATGGGATTTTCTCAATTATTTTCTTATTATTTCAAGAATATTCCAATATTAAGCCTTATTATCAATATTAAATTAATATATATTATTAAATTATATATAACTATATATTAGATAATAATATATTATTATTTATAATTTAAAATATGTTCATAGTAATTCAATGTTTCTTTGGCACACATATATAACACAATAAAAAATTTACATATACATGTGCACACACATTAAAGCACTTATAGAGACACATATGCACACACATACACACGCCAATGAGTGGATCACGATATAAATAAATGTTCAGAGGTCTAGTGTCATAGTTTTTACTATGACTCCTCTTTACTTTGGACATTGACTGTTGTTACTACTGTACTATGTTAATAAGCCCTAGGTGTAGAAGAAATGCCCGCTTAATGCACTTGGATATCTAGTGATGGTCCGACCGGGTGTCATTAGGTATTTGCAAGAAACTCTAGGCGAAGCTAGCACTTCCATTTAAAAAACTCTTACCTTGGTTTTCTGTGTCCCGATTGGAATAATGGTTAGTTCCGGTGAGTTCAACATGTCGAATATGCTTAGAAATATCCCAGGTTTGACAGGTTAGGGTTTAGGGGTCGATGGATAACTCACCAAGTATGTTCCTCTGGGAATGAGATTTCAGTGCTAGCCCACTTATGTAAACATGAAACAAGGGGGAGGCCTCTGTCACATAAATAAGGTAGTATATAGGAGTGAGGGTTCCTGGGTTCATGACTGAGCTCGTTACTCTTCTCCCGGTGCAAGCTCTAGCTTGTGTCGTCAAGGCACAACCCTCTGTTGTGCCGCCCTAACTTCCAAATGCTAGGGGTACGTCCCACCTTCGGGGTAGCTTACCTTAACATTTGGGAATCCATGCCTGGGAAAGTCTTGTCGGAATGCACGTTCCAAGAGGGCAGAGGTTGAGGCTTGTCTCCAGCCTTTTTTCCTCCAGGTCAAGCTAGGTGTAGCACTCACGGCCAAGCAAGGCACATTCGTGTCCTTGTCCATTTGTGGGCGTGGGATCTTGTTTGACAGGTTCACATTCCAGTTTTGGAGGGTTCACTAAGGGGTTTTAGAGTTGGCATTTAGGAGCCACATTTATGGCACTGGGTGCAACTCTTGAATCTAAGGGTTATGGCATGATAGCTACATCGGGGAAGGCAGTGTCACATGGAGATGTGACACTGGCTAAACGTCACATGGTGCAACGCCTGAGGCACGCCCTTTGGGGTTATGTCATGGGCTTGTCGCCAAGGGGTTGCATACTTTAGCAAATAGACATGCTTGTGCTTGCACTACAGTGCTAAGCCTTGGGCATCCGCTCAAGGGAGGTTTAGGTCTCATAACTAGGTGTGCTTTGGCACACTTGGATAGGGGAGTGTTCTCCTTGGAATTCAAGGGTTGAACAACCTAAACATTTTAGCATGAGCCTTTTCGTGAGGCACTCGCAAAGTCATGTGCTTAGGGTTATCCTAAACCTAGCCTTAGGGAGTTTGCTTATCAGAATGCTCGTGTCTGCCTACGGCACACACTCGTGTTCTTACTAAGTACTAGCCTTAGGTCTAGGGTATGACTTGGCCACTCAAACCCTTAGGGGTTAGTCGTGGTTCAGGGTACCCCTTGTCGCCTAAAGGGGTTGTACTCCCGGATGAGGGTGATTCCTCAAGGGGTAAGTAACGATGCTTAGCTTCTGTCATGGGGGTATGTGTGGAACACACGTCTCCTTGATGAGGGTTAGGGCATGAGCCTATCTAGGTCTTTTAAGGCTAAACCCTAAGTTAACTAGGGTTATCCCTCAAGGGTTTTGGGGGTAGACACTCTAGGGAGACTTAGGCTAAACCCTAAGTCAACTAGGGTTATCCCTCAAGGTTCTGGGGCAGATTCTAGGGAACTTAGGCTAAACCCTAAGTCTCCTGTCCACTTGGGCATTAGAGTCTAACCTATGGGTCGTTGGGGTTGTTCTGAGAAACTTAGCGTTCCTCACACAGGCTGATGACGCCAAATGGCCACCTGGCAGCCACGTGTTGCACGTGTTGGCCCTTTGGGCTAAAAATCTGACATCTAACATCTAGCTTTATGTTTAGGGTTTATGGTTTAAAATCCTCAAACTAAACAGTGTTTAGGGTTTATAGTTTAAGGTATTTATCCCTCCTTAGATACATCTTCCTTAGTTATCATAGGCTTAATTAATGATTTAACAAAATCCAAGGTATTTATCCCTCGTTCGATGCATCTCCCTTGGTTATCACGAATTTATTAACAATCCAATAACATCAAGGTATTTATTCCTTATTAATTTAAATTTAAACTTGCATTTCTCTTAAAACCCTTAACCTATAAAATATTCTAAGGCACTTATCTTTACACATGTAATACTAAACGTAGGCTATTAATAATTCATAAAATATTTATAGACTTAACACACATTGTTAAAAACATCCATATCTATGTTTAGGGTTAGAGTAAATTTATATTAAATAATTAAAAAAATGTGCATAGATTTAATTTCTATGTCTTAAAAATTTATACTATACATTTATATATATATATATATATAATATATATTTTATGCTTTAAATGTGTTTTATATATCTATGTCATTTCAAGTTAAAATAGGGTAAAATTCAAATATATGCATACAATTTTAAAGTATGAGCAAATTATAATTTGCATTTTTAAAAATAAAATTTTTTAAAATAATTTATAAATCACTAAAATGATTTTGATTTTATGTTTAACTGCTTGATTATCAACAATTCTTTATGTGTGTTTTCTTGTGTATTTTTAATACGAATAATAAACTTTTATACAAATATTAAAATTTAATAATAAAATTCTTGCATTGGGTTTAAATCCTAAATCAAACTAGGGAGGTATGTTGCTTCTTTATCAAAACATCAATGTTAAACGCATGTATAATCTATATGTACTATAACTGTGTATGTAACGCATTAAATTCACACAAGTACTTTATAACACATTCACACATGTAATATGTATGTATGTTCGTGTGTATACATGTGCCCACGTGCGATGTATCTTAACTGGGTGAGGGTTGCAATTAGGTCCTTTACTGTGTTGCCACCTTGTGAGCCTCCCTTCATTGTGATTGCTCATGCTCTCTGGCTCCCAACTGCCGCTCCTTTTTGGCGTGGGCCTGTGGGGCATCCAAGAGGTTCTCCTCGTCTGAGGTGGTGTCGTTTGCTTCCTCGACATCTGATCTGTTTTGTGCCTTCCTCTCCTGGCGTCTCTCGGCTTCTCACTTTTCTACCTTCTTAGCGTACTGAAGTAGCTTGTTAAACGTCCAGTCATTATAGGCTTGATCCACTTACAGATTTCCGACCACAATCCCTTTCGGTACCACATTTTCTTGATCAAGTTAATCTAGACATCCCTTAGCTGAGTGATGTACCCCAACATGCGGATTGTGTACTCATCGACCAACTCTCCCACTTTTTGTCTCAAACTAGTTAGCTTATGGATTACTTCTTCCTCGCTCTTTTCCTCTCGAAAGGTATTTAGAAATGCCTTCAAGCAGTTTCCTAGTGAGCTCCCTTGTTTGCTTCGTGGAAACGCATCTACCAGACCTATGCCTTTTTGTCCAGAGTGCATGCGAATGCACTTAGCTTCTTGTGATTGTCGCTTACGCTTCTCAACTCTCGCATACTTGCTCAAACTTGTGTACATGTTAGTCTGCGTCTTCACTCTTTACTCCTTTGAATGTGGGTAAGGTCACTGTCACTATGCTCCTGCATTCAATTGAGCATGTGGGCTAGTAAAGTCACTAGATTGATTCCCATGAATCTTGTTGAGCCTGGGGTCCGATCTGGACCCTCCACTTCAGACGTGTTATAGTCCATGTCCCAGTATCCTGCAGGTACCTTTTTCCTTCCTCAACCCCGCCCTCCGGTTGTGATGAGATTGAGGACCTCCTTCTGTCCCTCGAGGGTCCCCTTCACGGGACCAACATGACGGCTGGTGGTGTGGCATAATACCTCGACAAGAGGTATTCCCTCATCCAATGGGTGGCTTGATAGGATTGTGTGACCCAGCAAAATCCCCTTGCGATGTCAAAACGATCGTGGCTGTTGGGGTGGATTTGGAGCCCGGGCCCTCATCTTGGTACTCACCCTAGCTTGCTGCATCGTTCTATAAGCTGAACTCCTTGCGATCCTGCCATGTCCCTGAAGTAAAGTACATTGACATATAGTGTGGTTCTCCTAAACCCTCAACACGAATGACGCAGGTGACGAATCCGAAGGAATCCGACGGTGCATTTTGTTGGCTGAGGTTTTCTGCCGTCAGATCGCAGATCCGACGGTGATTTCTTAAGAGTCAATAGCACCTATGCGATCCTGCCACGTCACCTTAAGGCCGTCATTAATTGCTAGGGTTCTTCCGAAATGGTGGTCTCCGTAATGTGCCATGGCCGCGAGCTGCGCTATTTGCCGGGTCCAGGTCTCACAGCCGCTGTAGTTCTCGCGAATTTGAAGCGAAAGGGGTACCAGGGGGAGCTGGGAGTGCAATGGAGCTACTGTCGTGGATATTCTTCCCCTGGTCGATGGGGAGACATACGATCTTGTCAGGGTAAGTTCTCTGTACAACATGCTATTCCTAACACGTGATGCATCCTGCAGACAGAAGGTCGTTCCTGGATCACCATTCATGACCAAATGCCATCGGCGTCCGCCCTGGCTGCAAATGCGGGTGACATCAAGCGCTACATGGTGGGGACGACCCGGTTTATGATCTGTGTCGAGTATCTGCAGCCTCCCGCTGGAGCTCAACAGTTAATGCATTCGGTGCTATATAACAGACTTCAAGTCTCACGAGCTCAAGACAAGCGACTGGGAGTTTGTGAGCAACGTCATGGAGATGAGCAATTTCTTCGATGATGAGAAACAACGGGAGCTCCAGTTTGGGCGATATTTGGAGTCTTACCTCTTGACGGCATGTCAGGGGCTGGAGCTTAGGTATACCTATTCGATCAGGGGCCGCAGCATGCCGGATATCAGGGTTGACGCTTGATTGCTGGAGAATGGATTACCATTGCCATGACAGCGGTGAAAGCAGAACGGTTGGGAGCAGAGACTCTCATTGAGGTCATGAAGTACTATGCCGACCATACGAAGCTGCTGTACGAACAGGAGCATTGGACTTATCAGTTGTCGTGTTGTCCTGTTCTGGTGATCGAGTTGGCCGGACCACATATACGAGTTGGGGGAGCTGCAAGATACATTGACAAGCCTGCTTTTCAGCCTTTCACTCCGTTTCTTCACATCTACAAGTTTCTCCAGGACGCCGACCATCTGTCTACACTGTCCAGGGCCTTGGCCTCCATTGGAGACGCCGTCAAGAATCTGGCTCTGTTTATCACGATCTCACAACCTTGACTCCAAGCCGACAGAGGGTATCAGAAGGAGTGGCCGTCGAAGATCAGGACCCTGCGAGCAGGGAGCAACCATCGAACAGAGCACTCGTCACAAGCAGCGAGTACTCTGCGTGTGATGAACATTGGCCGGTCCAAGCAGCTTGTGTTTGGAGTTGAGCAGCCCGGGATGTCTCGCGCGTGTCTTCAAGTTTACTCAGAGATATGGAAGTCGACATCCATCGGAGCTGGGCTGCCGAAGGTTATGCCTCAGTTTACGTGTGAGTCACTCCCCTGGTGGCTGGTTCATGATAGACATGGAGTTTCTCCGCAAGGAGAATGGTTGGTTTCCCCTCATATCTTGGATCCTCGCAGCACTGTACTTGGCAACCGTGAGGCTAACGAGCATCGGCTGCAGCCAGAGGCGTGGGAAGTTTTGCAAACAGCAGGTGGTTAAGGCTTACAAAACACTGCAGACAAAGTTCCCTCTGATGGTTCATGGCGATTTGCGGCAAGGAAACATACTTTACAACCTTGGAACCTGTCGGGTGGTCTTCATCGATTTTCGATTGGGGCCGGCCATGAGGGACGAGACATCTATCCGCCACTTATCAACATGCGGATAGCCTGGCCTCCTGCAGTTGGGCCTTGCAAATCCATGACAGTGGCTAATGATTGGCAGGTGCTCGCTGGTCAGCTGGGCGTGCCGCTCGACTACTCAGCTTAAGTCTTTGATTTTAAGATGTTTAGATCTTCACCTTGTCTGCTTGCGAAACTAAGAAACTATAGTACAAAACAGTGTACAATACAGAACTTGTTTGTTGCATAAATTTGTAGTAGCTCATTAGCGCTGGCGGAGTTATTGTTTGCAGAAGATTCTACTGCAATTACAAAAATGTATATTTTCCCATTTACTGCATTTTGCTGATGTTTAACTATTTCCATACAATGAATCCTGTTGTTGTTTCTCCGACATGCTCTCTTTTTGACTTGCATGGCAATGGCTGTAATAACATGCACATGGTTTGAAAAATGTCACTTCTGATTATCTGATTAAGGTGACCACTGGCTTTTTACTTACCACTATCCCAGATGCTGCATTGCCCATTTTGCTAACAGTTGCCATACCCCGACACTGCATTCCCCATGCTTCTCCTCTTGCCCTTCCAGCAAGAAATGGTGTTTCAAGCATCTCCATTTGCTACATTCCCCATGATAAGGGGATTTTCTCCACCTACCACAGGTCCAGCGGATGCAGTGACTGGGTAAAGACTAGAGCTCGTGGACTTACAATAAACTTACTTAGGGGTAAGTTCGGCTGCCTTTTATATAAACACTGTACATTGTGTTCGGATAGATGACTTGAATAAGCCTGAAAGTTAGGGTGAATTCTTTATCAAGAGGTGATGTCCCAAGAGGTTACTCTGACCGTTATCAAGAGGTTACTCTGACCGTTGGTCGCCCTGTTTGTATAGTGAGTTAATATCATGTGGAATGTGCTCTCCAGAATCGGACTCCTCCTCCCAAAGGTCGGTATCGGTGATGAACGTACATGACTGAGTAGAACAACCAGAAGCAATTCATACACACTGCCAGATCGATGAAGCGAGGAAGGTGGGGAAAGAACAATGAAGTGGTGAGTAAGGATGGTTTAATTTGATACGGAGCTCAGTTGCGGCTGGACTCTGGAACCACAATGTGGTAGTGACTTGGGTCGATCCCAAGGGACGCAAGTCACAAGCTCTCTAGACTTCTGAGGCTTGGACTTTCACAGAGATGAAAGTGGAACACAAACTTGAACTGAACTCAAGAACAAAATGAGAACGACAAAAGCTAGTTGTGAAACAGAGATAGGAAAATGGGCTCCTAAGCTCTAGTGAGCTATCTTATTTATTGTGATGATCTGGCTACATCACATGGACTGCAGTCTGATTTCAAGCGACAGTCCGAGGTATAGCCCGAGTTACAGTCCGAGCTACAGTCTGAGCTACTGGCCAAGTTCAAAATGATCATGATAGGGCAAAGGACACCAAACCAAGTGCATTCTTGCCGGTTTATATTAAAATGAGCATGTCTATAAGAATTAACAATTTTAATTATTTAATTAATAATTTTAATATTAAAAGAATATTCTTTAGAATAATATATGTTTAAAACATTTTATTTTTATAATTGACCCTTTAATAAATTATAAAATTGGTGAATAAAAAATTAATATAAAAGTAAAGGTATTAAGTTATATAATATATTGAAAGGTCTAATATAAATGTTATAAAGACATTATATAATATTTATGTTGTTATTAAAATATTAATAACATTAATTAAAAATTTATATTAGTAATATATATATAAATCTTATATGGTCAATCTTCCATATTTTTATAAATTTATATAGTTAAAGAAACAATTTGATACTATTATTAAACAGTTAATTATAATTATGAATATTAAATATACTATTTATAATTGCTTTAAACTTAGAAAATATATTCTTTTGCAATTTTGTTAATTATGACTTTATCAATGCTTCTTGACATCCATTCATATCGAATGAATTTAACATTTATAAAACATGTTGGGTCTTTATAATTATTAGACCATGTTTTTTTTTTGTCATTTTCGCTCTCCTTTTCATGTTGCCTTTTTGCAGTTTAAATTATGCAACCTTTACCATACTGTTTTTTATAACGACTTCATGTATGTTGATAATTTAATCCATCAAAAAAGGTTAGTTATTATGATACATCTGAAGTAATGAAGACGATCATCAATTTTTGAAAATCCTTGCAGTAATCAAAATATGGTTTAAGTTTTTGATTTTTTTGTTCAACAAAGTATGGGATTTGCATTTCCATGACACTACTGACTTCTATATTGTCTATGCTGATGTCATTTTAATATCCTCTCACCACCTTGTTTTAAGTTCAAAAAGTGTTATAATTATATACTTATGACAACATGCCCTTCTAACTTTCAAACAATAGTTTCCTAATAGTCGACAACATGCTTATATAGTTCTGAATAACCAATCGCCTTATCATAATTCTTTAGCATCAATTTTTGAACCTATGTCACATACTTTTTAATATCATCAATAATAAGCTCTTGTTTCTTAAGTTGTGCACTCAATAAAATAAGGTTTGGTTATCCTTTTGAGAGAAGTGGCTTTCCATCCTTTCACTTTTTGAAGAGCATTAAATCCTCTTTCGGTAACCACTCATGTTCTGATGGTCATAACTTGTATTGCATAATAGGTATATTATCTCTTGTGGAGAAAAAAAATTGTAGTGGCACAAGGTGACCAGTTAAAGAATCGCTCCTCTTTTTGATATACTCCTTGAAAACTTTTTGAAGTTTAGCACCTCAATCACAAGCAAAGCAAAACATTTTTTAAAGATGCAATTTTCAAAAAGATCCATCATATGTGGTAAGATAATGCACTTGTCATAATTTTTACTATGACTCAGCCTCGTTTAGTGCACTTAGGTTTAGGGGTAGTCCAGCCGGCTATCCTTAGATATCGCGATAAACTTTAAGCGAAGGTAGCACTTATCTTCTAAAAAATACATAATTAAGAACGTGACAACGTTCTTTGAGTTTTGACTTATGTCAAAATTCAATAATGCACGTTGTAACTAAAGTGGGCAAATGTGAATATAAAATAAATTACTAATTAATACTTAAGTTTTAATTATTAATTAATCATTTAATTAATATATATTAAGCCTTAAATATTAATTAATTAATTAATTAATCCTTCAATAACCTTACTTAGTAAGGAATATTCCTAAAATATCTTAGAATATTCATATTATTTTAAAAATAGTTTACAATAATTAAGAAATACTATCAAACATAATTACAAATGAAATCATTTTCTTATCAACATGTTAATTTTTTATAAATACTTTCTTCTTATCATACAGAGAAATCTTTCATTTTGTCTAAATCATCACTTTCCGGATTAATGAATCATTTTGGTTAATATCTTAATGTTGTTGCCACTAACACTCTCACGAATGCAATTGGGAGTTGCTATCCTTGTTAATACATAAATGTGATAAGAGAAGGCCTACATAAAGGCTCATCTAAAAACTGATGTTTCTTAAGAATAATATTATAAAGCACCCGGTTGATATCCTTCATTTTATAAAATTCAAAATCACGAGAAAAAAAGCTTTAGGAAATGTTGATACGGTGGATACTGCTCACAAAAGTTTTCAAGATTCTTCTTTCTGAGGCACGTATCCAAGTAGTTTACTAGCTCATCATGATATCGGTATCAGAATATGGGTCGAAAGTGATTGGATGAATACAAACAATGTTTTAGTTGAGCATAGCCTTCTAAAGAGAGTCGTCTACCACTAACATCTGTGCATTCTTCATTATCCTTAAGCGACTGATCTCCCCATGAGTCCCAAATTATTCTTTCATTCTTGAAGAAGTATGGCTTGCTTTCTTTTTTATATTGTAAAATTCGAGAGGTTTATAACATATTCGTTGGTCAAAAATCAATCTTTACGAATCACCTCTTCACAACACTATAATGTTTCTTAAGCAAATTCAACAGCGGTGTTAAGTTGAATCTGCATGCATGACCAAATCCCCACAAGCGCACCATCTCCTTAAGCTTTTGAAAGAGACGATCCAACCCTGGACGAAAAATAATATCATATCGAAATTTACCATGACAAGGAATGAAATCTCCTTGTTTGATTTTTTTTTCCTATCCTCGGGCCTTTGTCGATGAAGCAGAACACCATTGACATCCAACAACACAATATGGCCATGAATAACATGGATAGCGTTGCCTCTTGAATACTTTGCAAATCACTTGTTTGCTCCCTTTCACATTTATCTGTTGACACTATCTCGTTGCCTATCCCTTATCATTTAATTGTACATCATCCTTACAAGATTCAGATATTGCATGCGCTGAAGAAATTGATTTCGGAACTGAAGCCAATAAAATGATGATGAAAAAACTGAAGTGGCCCCCATGGTAACGATGTTTTGAGCTGCATTATTATCCATTTCTGCATGAACTCTGTCATTCTGACATGTGGCACAAGAAATTGTCGCCAAACCCCTCTCTTACCTCATGGCAATGCTGAAAATCCATGTTCTCAACTGTTTCATTACATCTGCAAAATGATAATTAGCTGACCTTAAAATTATCAAGGTATATTATTTACCTTGTTAATGTGTGACCCATGTTTGAACTAAAAGCTTCATTAATCCTTGAGAATTTATTTTCTGTACAAATATAAACGAAATATACAAAAATGCCTTATGTTACACTCATTTACAACTATTCATCACTCTAAGAACTCATTAACAATTCTTCTTCGCTATTACCTTCTGAGTGAGGCGAAGAAGGTCTAAGCCGCTTGTGAGATGGTTCAAGATCTTCTGTATCTTCTGTTGATGTTTCCATGGGTAATGGAGTGTGTGAATGTTCTGTACTCCTCGAGATAACTTCCGGTCTAATATCTGATTGAAGTTTCCTCAGACTGACATTGAACCAGATTCGTCTTCAGAGCTATCGCACTTATCGGGAGGGAACTTTCTCAAATACTTGTATGGATTTGTTGGGTAGTCAGTTGAGAACCTCTCTATCCACTTGTTCAGGTCCTCAACCATGGTCTTATCCTTTTCAACGGCAAACACACATGTATCCCGAAGGTAACACTCCTTCAAGACGGACCCCCTAGTGCAGTAGTCAAAAACCCACGCATCACTGTGAGGACCCCTGATCAAGTTGATGCTCCGTGCCGCTTGACTTGTAATGTTTGGATAACGTACATTGCCGAATATCACTCTCAACTATCGGTGTATCGGATGGAGGTTCAGGGCCGTTGGAGTGCAAACAGATGCCTGCCAGTCATTTGGAAGTTTGAAATTGTTTGGCGCATTCCTAACAACCAAGTGAACAACCAAATCAATGCACTTCGGATCAGCATCATTCATATAAAATCCTGTCCAACGAAGTTTATTCCTCTTGGCAAAGGAGAAGGCAAAGGTATCGGTGACATGAGCAAGAATCAAGAAATAAATACCTGAAAACGTAGATATCAGTCAAGAGTGCAAGTATGAATTCAATCAATACCTTCTTTGTACATGCTTGCACAGCTAAGTTTCTCCACCAAATCCTCTAGTGTCCTGTCTGTCGAAGGATTTTTTGACACCCGCCGATCCATCACGAACAATTGAAACGGTTTCCTACAAGCAGTGATGGTACCCATAAAGTCTCCGAATCCAACAACAAACATCTGTAGGGCTTGTCATGATTCGTAGCATCCTCCTTTATAAGGTTCAACTCGGTTCTTTGCTGCTGAAGGACTGCCATAAGAGAAGGCGTCATCGTAATGTTCTCCTTCTTGGTGTTGGCGTGCAATAGATTCTTGCCCAGATCTTCCGATTAATTCACCCATTCGACAAGCATATCATGTTTGTCACATGCAAATATTTCCTGACCTCTTTGTATGTTGAAGCCGAGGTCCAACCCAGTTTGTGGCAGTGTATTCCAACCACTCCTTGAAGTGCCTGACCGTCTTCAACTCCATTGCCTTGAGATGAAAAGGAGAGGTGGGGATGCTGTTGTTAATCTGTAATTTGCCATTAATCACCAAATCAGCTAAGACTTCCATCTCCTCCATTGTTGTTCCATTTAAAGGCTTCAACCATGTGAGCTTGAAATCGTTGTCTACATCCTTTATAGATTGAACAGACTTAGACTTCGGCGTCTTACTGGGTTTCTTTGCAGACTTCTCTGAGAGCTCCTCTTCACTTGTCTGCTTCTTCTTCAGTGTTCCTTTTGCAAAGGATTCCATAATCCCCCAACCATTTGGCAAAGATCCTATCCTCGGGACAAGAAATTAACATTATCAAAAAGGATGTTTTCTTCCCGCCCACCTGAGCAAAATCAACTGCTACAATTTCTTCAACTCTCTAGAAAAAAAAGAGAGATTAATATACCGGCGAGTGCTTGACCGTCTTCAACTCCATTGCCTTGAGATGAAAAGGAGAGGTGGGGCTGCTGTTGTTAATTGTAATTTGTCATCAATCACCAAATCAGCTAAGACTTCCATCTCCTCCATCGTTGTTCCATTTAAAGGCTTCAACCATGTGAGCTTGAAAATCGTTGTACATCCTTTATAGATTGAACAGATTTAGACTTCGGCATCTTACTGGGTTTCTTTGCAGACTTCTCTGGGCTCCTCTTCACTTGTCTGCTTCTTCTTCAGTGTTCCTTTTGCAAAGAATTCCATAATCCCCAACCATTTGGCAAAGATCCTATCCTCGGGACAAGAAATTAACATCATTAAAAAGGATGTTTCCTTCCGCCCACCTGGGCAAAATCAACTGTTACAATTTCTTCAACTCTCTGAAAAAAAAGAGAGATTAATATACCGGCGAGATAAATCCCACCCAAACAATTTGCTTACCCGGTAGTCTGCAAATTGTGTATTTCTTGCGGTAGCTCTTTGTGGTCGCTGAAGAGATTCCCACACGGCTCGCGTGTGTTTGAACCTCTCCCATATTTTGCTGTTGTAGTGGTTGGTGTCTGCAGCATCCCATTCCGCCGATAACTTATGGTACTGCTCGATTGTGAGATTTAGCTTCACTAAAAACACCGATCTTTTCGTCGGGTATGCTCAGAAAGTTTTGTTGCCATCGTTTCTTTGTTGTGTTCGTCGAGAAGTCGTTGGGCTGCCGTTATTGTGTGCTGGCCACTAATGATGTAGTACTTGACTGATTTTTTATTCTCTGTCTGAATCTTCCTCATTTGTTCCGGTGTTACACTTTGTCAGCGCCTTTGTTTCTCTCGTAGTATGGCACAAAACAGCATTATGTGGAACGGTGTAAGAATTGTCGTCCTTCATCTTTTCCATGAGCTCAGCTACACGTTCCTGGTTAAGTGGCATGTAATTAAAGTTTGGGTTGACGCTGCAATACTTAACCCTACACTCGTAAATCCTATCATCCAACATCATTTCCTTATGACTTATTGCAGCATGGGATGCCACAGGTGCAGCTGACAAAACGACCGAAGATTTTCTTCTACGATCCGAATCAACATGTGTGATCCCCGATTGATGCTGTTCTAATGTTCTAGCACACTCTTCTAGCTCCCAAAATTTTCTAGGCAAATTGAACGTGTATAAAGAACCTGAGACTAAGCCACCTTCTCAATTTCCCTTATGATGTCGCTGTGTTCTTCTTCAATGTGAAGAGGGACGATTGCTCCACTTGTGGATTTTCTGTATTGTGAAGCAATCTCTACTGAGAATACACCAACTCGATGAGTCTGAAGATCTTCGAAGTAGACATCCAGTTGTATCCCCTCCATAGATGGGCTTTCGTTGAGTTGAAGAAGAACTCCATGGTCAACATCATTAGTAAACACGTGAACGTCATTATCCACAAGTCGACAAGACCACCCGAAATTAATGTTGTAACTGGCGACCTCTAGATCCGAGAACGTGACATTGGATGGAACAAGGCATATGTGTCGAGCATCGTTCAATCTGGGTTCGCAGCATGCTTTCAGATGCTTGATTAGCACCCCACTTTTCATTGTTTTGCTTGTCCATGCGATGTGATAGAGGTTAGTTTGACAACAACCATGGTTGTTCCAATGCGCTTTCCGTTTAGTTTAAAATATAGCCAAGTTGATTCCAGAATCTCCCTGCCCATCTCTTCTCTTGCTCTCGTCTTCAATGTACCTCAATTCCATATCTGAATACAAAAATGATTAATTCTTCAAACACATATTCGAGTATAATAGATTTTATTTTAATTCTTACCCAAAATTTAACGACGACTCCATACTAATGACTCAATCTCCTTGTTTAATTAAATCGTCCTTCTGCAAAATAATACACTATGAATACAAATCATATAAAAATGCACACACACTTGTATAAACCTGAATATAAAAAAATAATACACAGAGAAGTGGACGGAATTAACTGTTCAAAGCTCATTTTTGTGCTAGTGCAAAAGAAAGATAACATTTCGTTTTAAACCACCCAAATGTAAGCTCTGGACAGTTTTACATAGATTCCTAACTTTTACTCGAAATATTATGATAAGATGATAAAAGTAAATAAAATGAGATATGCAACTTATATATACTAATACACATATATATTCACATGAAAGGTGCAGCGGGATTAATCTCGCCACCTTTCTGGAGGCCTTGAATGGGTGTGCGGGATTAATCTTGCCACCCTTCTCGGTCTCAAAGAGAACTTGGCAGGATTTATTTGGCACACCCCTTCAGGGGCTCCAAAAAGGCGGCGGGATTAATCTCGCCCACCATGTAAGGGATGGTGAAATGAATCTCGCCACCCTTCCCAGTCCCCTCCATTGGTATGTTGTAAACCTTCTACGTCTCAGATAGAAACATTTGGGATTGGTCTGACTCACCAATGGAGAAAAAAGGGAAGGGTGGCAGGATTCATCCCTCCAACAGACATTGAAGGCTCGCGGGATTAATCGCGTCGCCCAAGCCCTTCACTCGGGCCCTAGGCGGGGGGATTAATCCCGTCGAACGCCAATGCCCTGTACGGAATCCTGGCGGGAATTCCCGTCGCCTAAGCCCTTTAGGCAGGCCTTTGGCAGCGAGATGAATCCCGCCCAATTCTGCGCAAGGCATGCGTATGCGGCGGGATTAATCCCGCTGCCCAGGCCCTTCACTCGGGCCCTAGGCGGCGGGATTAATCCCGCCAAATGCCAATGCCCTGTGCGAAATTCGGCGGGATTAATCCTGCCGCTTAGGCCCTTCGGACAGGCCAATGGCGGCAGGATAAATCCCGCCGGATTTCGCGCAAATGTGTAGGCGGCGAGATTAATCCCGCCGCTTCGAGCTCGAATAGCCTGCCTGAGGGCGGCGGGATTAATCCTGCCGCTACACACACACACACACACACACACACACATATATATATATATATATATGTGTGTGTAGGAGAGTGCTTGTGTGTGCCAGAATAGACAAATCAAATAAAATTATACTGATACAACACACATATGTATATGTATATGTATATCGTATGTGTGTGCTAAATAAATTAAATTATACAGATACACACACATATATATGTATATGTATTGTATTTATGTATATGTATATGTATATACAGGAGTGTGTGTGTGTGCAAGAGATAAATAAATAAATTATACAGATACTGGTACATTATTTGATAAACTATTTGCAGCATAATTTGACGATTTAATAACATTAACATTGTAGTTTAGCATTGCGTTCTTCTTTGTCCGCTTGAAGACATGCCGCCTTGGGTTGTGGTCAAAAAAAGTAAACGGCTTTGACAGCCGGACGTCGATCCTCACCGGTAAGCCATCAGATCTATAAAGCTGTGCAGTTCTACCATCGGATCTATAAAATTGACAGAAACAAATCCGAC
This sequence comes from Selaginella tamariscina, assembly GCA_003024785.1. Lineage (NCBI taxonomy): Eukaryota > Viridiplantae > Streptophyta > Lycopodiopsida > Selaginellales > Selaginellaceae > Selaginella > Selaginella tamariscina. The sequence goes on from PUQB01000492.1 coordinate 102,436, forward strand.
TAACTGAGCTTATTTACATTCGGAAGCAAAAGCAACCACGTTGGTCATCAATAGGCAGTCGTACTACTTCCCTTCTTTGTGTCAACGCTTAATCTTATGCATCTTCGCTCTTGTTAGGATTTGCATCTCTATTCGTTGGCTAGTGCATGTGGGCAAACACTAGGAATATGTGGCCTCATATCCAGTTAAAAAACCCGTGCATGTGTGTGTGTGTTTTGATCTATGTATGCTGTATTAAATATAACATCATACATACAAAAGAATTGCCACACAACCTGAAATCGTACTGGTGAGCAATGGCATAAGTCACTGTAGTCCGCAAACCGCATGTCACAACAGTAAATCTCCCACAAAGCTATATACCTCGCACTTCCCGTTGTGAGTGGGGAGAGTACAAGAGCTGGAGGACGACTTTGAGACTCTGAGCTTCTTATGAGAGTGCTTAAGGAGAGGTCCCCCCAGGGAGATACTCTACAACAACGCAACAAATTGTGGATGTCATGCTGAAAAATCCATCTTTCCCAGGGGTTTCGGCGAAAAGGAGGCTCCGGCTCAGGAGGCTTCATATTATTCTAGTATATTCGCGGATATTCTAGGGTTATTCTAGCATATTCTAGAATATTCTCAAGAATATTCTAGAATATATAAGTTTTTTTAATATGCCGACTGGCTTAATATATGCCGACTGGCTTAATAAACATTATCCTAAACCCTAAACCATTTATCCTTGTAGCACCGGTGGGTCATGAACTCTGTTGCAATTCACCAGCAAACGGTGGACCTCCATCTCACTGAGCGATCGCCTTTGTAGAAAATATGTGACGTCCGGGTTCAAGCCAAGCACACGGCTATAGACGAAGTACATGTGTACACATGGGCTCCAACTTTTGCTCTTCTGAAATGTAGAACAACTGCATGAAGGATAAGTATTAATAGTCACCTTTGCAGAGTCATTTCCTGCCGACACAACGAAAGCCTCCTTCCGTCCTCTAGCTGTCACTTCAACATTTCGCACACAACCTAAAAACGTCTTGGCCTTGCGGAAATTCTTCTCTTGTTCCTTAGACATTTTTGTTGGAGTCCGACCATACGTCCTTCGAAAGGTGGAATTGTTGTAGATCCAGCTCCACGTGGTGGCGATGGTGTTTTGTCCTTCTGACCCTCATCTACTCTTCCTGCCATCCCCTGTAAACCTTCCAGAACAAAGCCTGCATCCTGTAGTTCTCTGACCTCCTCACTTGTCAGCTTCGTTTCCTTGAGCACAGGCCAAACCGTTGGTGGTGTTGGAATTCGTGACCGAAGAATTTTGCCGTTTGGCCGCGTGAAACACCCTGAATCTTTTGGGCAGAACCACATCATCTGTTGTACATACTCCTCATTCCCCAAGGCATCAATGTACATTCGTTTTCCATAGAATCCTGGTGCTGGCACTCTGCTTGGATAACCGATTGGTTTTCCACACAGAGCAGTTCCTTCCTGATTCATCCCCAAACACTTAACCTTACTGGATGCTCCGATTCGTCTGATGGCCCACTCTGTTTGAGCAATCTCTCTCTCCGAAACCTCTTCGAACCTTAACCTCTTTCTCCTGTTGTTTTGGACCACCCGCTCTGTGTACTCTACATCATGTCTGTGTGAACGTCGAGCATCAGACTGTTCTGTTCCTGTGACTGTTCTCCTAACAGTTTGCACTCGAACGTTAGTGGTACTCGTGAACTCCGGGCTGGTCAAGTGTTCCTCGCCTTCCACCAGATTGATAATTGTTGATGGAGATACACTTTTCCCCTCAGAGAGTTTGCGTTGCACTCGTTTCAACAGAGTTTCCTTCGAAGGCCCTGACCCTGTATACCTCCCTTCTATTGCCGCTTTCACCTTCGCACTCTGCATAACTGCATCGGTGAGGTCTAACATTGTCGCCTCCAGCAGTGGTACTCTTTTGGCCAATCTTGCTCTTCTTGCTCTGCGTGAATCACTTCAGCATTGTTTTAGTTGGAACGCTCGCGAGTCCTTCTTCTGTCATGTCTCCCAGTTCCGCCATGGAGATGTGGTCCTCATGCCTGATCCACCAAGACAGCCATGTCTTCAAAGCTCGAATGTTTGACGCTCGTCCTTCCCAAAAAGACTCGAGAATTGCCAGTTGTTCTTTCTTAGATTGTTCATTCAGTGCTGCAGGCCAGGCACGAGCAAGCTTCATGTGTTCTTCGCGATGTTCTTCTGCGATCCATTTCTTTGTCACCTGACGCACGGATTGCATAAAGTGAAACAGACAGCTTCTTTCCCTCCCTTTCATCTTTGCTCCGTTGTTGAATACTTGGCGCAAGGCTATCCATATCGCTCCAGCCTCATCCGACATGAAACCAGCAAAGTTGACATTCTCCAAACCCTGCTTCTTACAAACCTCTAGCATTGTGTTCAAGAACTTCAGCACTGCAACATTATCTTCGCGGCACATATCTGCGTAAGCTATAGTCACCATGGATCTGACACTGCAAGAGAGCGTTAGATAACGAAGATTAGAAAGTGTTATGAAGAGTTTTACAACTTACAATGGGTCATAAAGGTGTATTCCAATTGTCGCCCAGTCTGGTATGCGGTGCGTGTGGTCCAGAACAACCCATTGATCATGAAGGTCTCCTCCACTTTGACACCTTCTGATGTACTCAACTCCTGAACCCGGTCCCTCAACTGTCATTTTGAAGATCAGAGGCTGCTCCTCAGCACCATGCAGTTCCATCCCTGGAACATGTATGACGTGAATGAAAGGTATTGGCAGCTTTGTCTTCAGCTCCAGAAGACCCTCGTAACCCTCTCTAAAGTGTGTCTCCTTCTGTCTTGATTGTGTAATCCAGTCCCGAGTCCTAAAGAAAAGGTCACGTCAGTGTGTAGAGATCTAAAAAAAATACCTTCGATGGTTTGTTAGAGGTTCAAGTTTTGAGAGTAAACCAGTGTACAGACTTCTCCTTCTTCCTTGAAAAGTTCTTCAAAGATGAGCTCACGCGCGGCTTGAAACTCAATCACTCGTTGATTGGTTCGCGGACTGCTCTTTACCACGTTGCTGACACTAGATCTGGCTCGCTGAACGTTTGAAGCTGACACTGAGGGGCTGACTGGATGCTGATGAACACCTCTGTGAATGAACAACCTTGTAAAAGAAATGTCGTCTGGCAGAATGTAGTACACATAAGCCGGACAAGTGTGCACCAGCAATGGCTCCTCTCCACAATGCTTACATTTTATGCCTATTACTTTGCCTGTCTCAGTTGTCTTTGCCTTCTCCACAGCACCCTTGAAGTGACATTCATTTGCTTTCTTCTCAAAAGCCAAGTAGGGGCAAGTAGGATTGATGCATTGGAGATGTCCGACACATGAACTTCGACTGACTCGCGCCGGAACATGCCAGTGTGTTGTGCTCGGGTGTGTCCAATGGTAGCAGCCATCCTTGCGATTCATCCCCGAGTACTTCTCTGTGCTTTCTGTCTTAGGGGGAAGTTCGAAAATGACATTTCCATTGTATATCTGCGGTAGTTCAGAGACTCGTTTAACTTCAGACGAACCAATGAGATCCTTCCCTATCCTACATTTGTCTGCTCTTAGAAGACACACCAGCATGGATTCCTCACGCTCCTCTGTCCGCAACCTGAACAACGGGCCCTTTGCCGGGCACAATGTGTAAAAGACAAACTGGTTTGATGCATTGCCTTCTGGTAACAACTCCACATCTTCTCCAGAACTCGCAGAAACTGACATCAATTGAACCACATGTATACTGAACCAACAAGGAATGTTGAAAGCAATGTGAAGATCATGTTCAAACACAAAAGCATTTCCATCTTCATCGACTGGGAAATCTTTGTCAATGCCTTCATAGGTAACTCTGGCCATGACAACGCAAGGAGAAAGCTCGGTGGTTTAGGAAAGCAAAGCAAAAGATTAAACACACTTTCCTTACCAAAAAAAATTACAATCGTTAACAATAAACGTGAATACACGTTTGTATATAATTAATTCTATGCTGCCCAGTTCACAGTGTTCTTAATGATGTCCTCTCTAGTATCACCGATTTAATTTAATTTCTACCTTTTATGATTTGAAATATCTTCACATTTACCAATTATTCACATATTTTAAAATAAACCCTAAATATTAATGTCACATTTATTCCGTAGGGTTCACTGTTTTCATTGCGGCTAGGGTTTTTTGGTAGATAGGGTTTACTGTTTCCATTGCGGCTAGGGTTCTTTCAATCTCAGATCTGTTTCCACTGCGGTAGATCCAGAGGGTTTCTTTAATCTCAGATCTCAGAGTTACGGTTTCCACTGCGGCGCCATCCATTTCGACTCGATTCGTGCAGCGCCCAAGTATAACAATGGAGATTTCTGTGCCGATTTAGATTCTCGGCACCATCCTGCTCAGCCGGCGGCCACAAGGTATGTGTAATTTCTGTATTTTATGATTTGCTGCTCAATGTATTTCTTTTTCCAGAGATATAGGGTCTTCTTATTTGTGCCGACTGAGAGCAACGGCACCATCCTGGTTCAGTCGGCAAACACAAGGTATCGTCGATTTATTTATTTTTTTCCTTGCGGCTCAAGTATACGTGTCACAATGTTTTTTTTTCAGAGTTAATGGGTCTTTCCATTTGTGCCGACTGAGAGTGACGGCACCATCCTGGTTCAGTCGGCAAAAACAAGGTATTTTCGATTTGTTTTTTTTTGCTTTCTGGCTCAAGTATTCGTATCACAAGGTTTTTTTTTAGAGTTAATGGGTCTTCCCATTTGTGCCGACTGAGAGTGACGGCACCATCCTGTTCAGTCGGCAACAAGGTATTTCGATATTTTTATTTTTTGCTTTCTGGATCAAGTATTCGTATCACAGTTTTTTTTCAGAGTTAATGTGTCTTCCATTTGTGCCGACTGAGAGTGACGGCACCATCCTTCTTCAGTCGGCAGCCACAAGGTATTTCGATTGTTTATTTTTTGCTTTCTGGATCAAGTATTCGTATACATTGTTTTTTTTCAGAGTTAATGTGTCTTCCATTTGTGCCGACTGAGAGTGACGGCACCATCCTTCTTCAGTCGGCAGCCACAAGGTATTTTGAATTTGTTTATATTTTGCTCTGCGGCTCAAGTATCCGTATAACAATGTTTTTTTTCAGAGTTATAGTGTCTTCCCATTTGTGCCGACTGAGAGTGACGGCACCATCCTTCTTCAGTCGGCAGCCACAAGGTATTTTGAATTAGTTTTTTTTTTCTTTGCGTCTCAAGTATTTCTTTTAAAACAGTTAATGGGTCTTCCCATTTGTGCCGTCTGAGAGGGACGGCACCATCCTATCTCAGTCGGCACCATTATCTCTTCTGTGCCGTCTGACAGAGTCGGCACAAACTATCTCAGTCGGCAGGTTTCTTCTACATCTCTCTGCCGACTGAGAGGGTCGGCAGCATCTAGCTTGAGTCGGCAGCCACAAGGTTAGTCATCTTTGTTTGTTTTTTTATTTTGACTCCTCATCAATTGACTTGTGTGTTTACTTTCCAGAGTTCCCAAAATGGTGAGAGCTTCAAAACGTCTACTAGAGACTGCGCCTGATGAAGAGCCACGGGAAGAGAAGAGGATATCGAAGCAGAAGCGAGGCAAGAGAGGAGAACCATCTAATGTACAAAGGAGGATCCTCCAGTGACTCAGTCTGGAGTAGTAGCAGTTGAGCAAGAACAGCCTCCACCAACAATCACAGATTTCCCGGAGAGCTCGTCGCAGTTGCCTCCTTCATCCGCTGAGGTTGCAGTCCTGAACGAGCAAGTGCAGATGACAGAGGCAGCTGAAGCTAGCGAGGACGACTTGGAGGAGGCAGTCAGCAAAAAGAGAGGCCGCGGGAAAGCTGATTCAAAAGGCAAGAAGGCGAAGAGCGATAAGGAGCCGAAGGAGTTATACAGCATACCGGCGAGCCTGCATTTGGAGAGCTCAGCAAACCTGCTCGACAAAATTACTATCAAGGGACTTGGTGATCCTCCTGATGTGCCCATCTGCAGAATACATTCCAACGAGGTGGTTCGACGAGTGAACCCAGGGGACTTGGACAGGCTGGTGTCATCGTTGAAGAAGGCTGGTTATCTACGCAACACGGCCATGTTCATTCTGTCCATCGGAGATCGACTCACTGCTGAGGAGCTATCGGAGCTGTCGAAGGACACGATTCAGTACGAGCAGCACCGGTCTTTCGAGCAAGCTCTTACTCAGCCGGAGTACAAACAGTGGGCTTCAAGGCTCTCAAACAGGAAGTTTAGCTGTTGGGACGGGAACCATAGGCTACAGGCTTTGCAGAAGCTGTACCGAGAGGATGCAGAGGACAACCAGCGATGGGCTATTCGCGTTCGATCGAGTTTCATCTCCACGGAGAACCTCGACATTCTTCAATTGGTTTCGATGTTCCAATCGATTAACATGTGAGTATTTTCTTTTCTTTTTGTTAAGAGTTTAGACTTACAGTTTCGTTGAACAGATCTTCAGCAACATCTGTGGAAACAACGCTACCACATATTCTCCTCGCTGTAAAGGCGGTCTGCACTAGTACAGAAGGAACTCAGAAAATCCTCGAGTCACTCACGGAGGTTGATCGTCTTGAGGTGCGGAAGTGGAAGGAGAGTTCATCAGGAAAGACGGCTTGGCATCCTCTTCCGAACCTGATCTGCGCAAAGATACTTTTCAAGGTAACCTCCGATTTAATTTATAGGAAAGAAATTTTTAACTTGTTCTATGTGCAGAACGAGATCGACGATGATCTCGACAGAGCAGTCACCAGTGCTAAGGGCAATCCACAGGTTGAGGTGAACCTGAAGCAGCTAGTATACAAGAAGCATGACAAGCGTATGCACAAGTTCCTCTCCATCATAGACCCAGACTTGGGGGAGGAGTGGTTCCAGAAGGTGACAAACATCTCTCATAAGCAGTGTCGCTGGATGGGCATTGAGAAGCTGTATGCGATGTCAAGGGCGAAGATTCCAAACATGCTGCGACTCCGATACCTCAACAAGCTCACCCGTCTCGAATCCAAGGCAGAACAACAGACACTTGGGCTACCGGGCATGCAGGACAAAGAGTGGATCAAGTGGTTCACCTTGGACTTATATTGGAAGGCTGTGCGCGAGGAAGCCATTCAGATCCTTAAGGGGTTGCGAGAGGATGGTGAAGAAGTTGGAACGGATGTCGACTTCATGAGCTGGTTTGACGAGATGAGAATTCGGAGCAAGTGCCTGGTCTTTCAGCCCTTCCATGACTGCATACGGTTCACTTATTCGATGGAGCCGAATGAGTTTCTGGAGCGTGAGGAATCTGCGCGTCGGATGATATGGAGGTAAGCTTTCAATCCAGCATTGCTACTGTCTGACTTTGTGTTGCAGGTTCATACTGGCGAAGCAAATGACACCGTCCCATACGATGAAGCTGTGGACAGATCATACAAGCGAGCCTCACATGTGGTCGAAGAGCAGAGGAGCTCTAACACCGTTCGAACGGGAGCATGTTCCATTCTGGCTCGACTGTCCGTCGCAACAGCCACCAGCTTGGGAGAGCACACTATTCGACATGCACGCCAATGATCTACCAGCGATTCTTTGGGAGCCAGAAGAAGTAGAGGCTATCAAGAAGAGCAAGATGAAGAAGACGGTGCGGAAGACAACTACACCTGCAAAGGGATCGGGAGCGGGACCAAGCTCTTCTACAGCACCTCCGCCAGCATTCGACTTTACAATCAATGAGGTACAGCCACTTGTAGCTAGTTTGGACATCAAGGACGACCTGATGACCTTCATCCCGACCCTGGCTGCATCCCGTGGATCCTACGACCTAGCTGTGTGCGACATGGAGGAGATGAGCAGGTCTTTCTTCGAGCCAGGTGCTTCCCAGACAGAGGTGTACACCAAGCTCCGAGAACAGGTTGACAGACTACATACGGTTGAGTCACAAACGTTGTTCCAGGAAGTGGTAGGTGAATACGGCTTCAACCTCATCATCCTCGACTTGCCCAATGAGCTTGTATATGGAGGTGCTAGCATCAACAAGGACATTGTGCAGCTAGATCCGGTGAAGTTTGAGGAGGCCTTGCAGTTCAGTGGAATGCACTTGGCAGCGAGTGGTTTCATGGTCGTCTTCGCGAGTTCTCCTTCTGTTTCGGCGGTGATTCAGGCGGCTGCAGTAATCAACTTGGAGGTTGCAGGGACTTACAGCGTCTACCGTGCACGAGGCTGGGGATACCGTGACAAAATTAAGGTAAGCTAGCTATTCAAGTTCAAGTTTAACTTGGTCTATGTGGCAGGATAACTTGTTAGTTCTCTTGGTGCTGCAAAGCTCTGAGAAGAAGTCGAAGAGGCCAAACCCTCTGGCGTTGACGAACACGATCCTCGTCGACACTGCCGACCGTTATCAGGAGGCTTGGTAAGGAAGTGCTTTGCTATGTTTATCCTAATGGAAGATTGTGCAGGATTATGATTCAACCGAAGAGTGTTCGACTCATGCAGCTTTTGATCGAGCGTCTCAGTAGACCTGGCGACCTAGTCTGGGATATTGGTTCCGGAACCGGGTCATCATTGTTAGCTGCCGTCGAGCTCGGAAGGAATATTATAGGAACCGAGAAGAGTTTCGAACTCTCTAGGTTGGCAACAAACAAGCTTGCAGAGAACATTAGACCAGAAGAGTTACCTACTCAAACACCTCCACGTCCAAGCGTAACTGGTGGTTCGAGAACTGCAGCTTTACTTAAGATGAAGAAGAAACTTTAGCTAATGTATATTGAGTAATAAATTAAGCTAATATAAAAAAAAATTAAAAAGAAATACAACAGTTTTAATAGAATTCTTTTTTGCCGACTGAGGCCAATACTGCCGACCAGAAAGAATATTCCAAAATATTCTAGAATATTCTTGAATATTCGAGCCCAGGCCTCCTGGGCCCCAAGCCTCCAAAATGGCACTCCTTTCCCAGCTGTTGAAGATGCAACTTGGGACTCCTGGCCTGCCCCTATAAACTGCACTTAATAAATATACTCATTTATCTATTCCATGACTCCATGTATTCTTTATTCATGTTGCAGTTCTCTTCATTTGCACTTGCACGGTTGCATAGTATATCACAGGAACACAGACTTTTATTTAGATTGTTTAATTAAGTGTACTTCTTATATAACATGTTAGAAATGCTATTTTTGAGTGTAAAAATATATTTAAAGGTACCTCATGTTTGCACATATGTGCTTCTTTAGCTTTCTCGTTAATGAATTTATTTAAAGTATAAATATTTGTATCTGCACATTGATGGGAGGTCCATAATTTCAAAATAGGGATGTTTTAAGTGAAAATGGGCATTTATTTCTATTTTTTATGTAATAATGCTTATAAAATTAAGTATGAATCTTTATTGAAAAGTTCACTAAATCAAACAAGAAAACATAACTCCATTCACATATTCTTGTGTTCATCTCTTATAAAAATAAGGAAGAGCATAAGAGGTACATTATATAAATATTGATGTTGTTATTAAAATATTAATATTTAAATATAGCATTAATTAAAAATTGTACTAGTAATAATATATATATAATATATAAATCCTATAATAATATAGTCAATCTTCCATATCTTTTTATAAATTTATATAGTTAAGTAAACAATTTGGTATTATTATTAAAGAGTTATTATAATTATGAATATTAAATATATGATTTTATAATTTTGTAATTGCTTTAAGCTTTAGAAAACATACATTCTCTTGCAGTTTTGTTAATCGTGACTTTATTAACGTTTCTTGACATCCACCTATATCGAATGGATTTAACATTTATAAAACATGCTGGGTCTTTTTAATTGGAAGACCATGTTTTCTTTAGGCAACCATTATACTCTTTGCTCTTCTTCTCATGTCACCTTTTTTTGTAGTTTTGAACCATGCAATCTTAACAATATTATTTTTTGTGATTACTTCAGGTATGTCGATAATTTAACCCATCCAAATAGGTTGATTATATGACACATATGGAGTAATGAGGACCATCATTAGTTTTGAAGATTCTTGCAACAATCAAAATATGCTTTAGGGTTTTAGTTCTAAAGTGTGGGGTTTGCACTTCCACATCACTACTGGCTTCTATATCGTCTGTGCTCAGTGATGTGTCATAGTTTTTACTATGACTCGACCTTTACTTTGGACGTTGATTGTTGTTACCTATTGTACTATGTTATAAGCTCTAGATGTAGTAGAAACATGCCCATTAGTGCACTTGGGTATCTGGTGATGGTCCGCCGGGTGTCATTAGGTATTTGCATAAACTCTAGGCGAAGCTAGAACTTCCATTTAAAAAACTCTTACCTTGGTTTTCTGTGTCCCGGTTGGATTAATGACTAGTTCCGGTGAGTTCGGCATGTCGAATATGCTTAGAAATACTCCTAGGTTTGATAGGTTAGGGTTTAGGGGTCGATGGATAACTCACCAAGTATGTTCCTTCTGGGAATGAGATTTCAGTGCTAGCCCACTTATGTAAACAGGAAAACAGGGGGGGGGCCTCTATCACATAAATAAGGTAGTATGTAGGAGTGAGGGTTTCTGGGTTCATGACTGAGCTCGTTACTCTTCTCCCGGTGCAAGCTCTAGCTTGTGTCATCAAGGCACAACCCTCTGTTGTGCCGCCCTAACTTCCAGATGCCAGGGGTACGTCCCACCTTCGGGGTAGCTTACCCTTAATGTTGGCAAATCCATGCCTGGAAGGTCTTGTCGGAATGCACGTTCCAAGAGGCAGAGGTTGAGGCTTGTCTCCAACCTCCTCCTCCACGTCAAGCTAGGTGTAGCACTCACAGCCAAGCAAGGCACATCCGTGTCCTTGTCCAACTGTGGGCATGGGATCTTGTTTGACAAGTTCACGTTACCTGGTTCCTGAGGGTTCATTGAGGGATTTTAGAGTTGGCATTTAGGAGCCACGTTTGTGACACTTGATGCAACTCTTGAATCTAAGGGCTATGGCATGATAGCCCACATCGGGGAAGGCAATGTCACATGGAGATGTGACACTGAGCTAAACGTCACATGGTGCAACACTTGAGGCACGCCCTTTAGGGTTATGTCATGGCTTGTCGCCAAGGGGTTGGATACCTTAACAAATAGACATGCTTGTGCTTGCACTACAGTGCTAAGCCTTGGGCATCCGCTCAAGGGAGGTTAGGTCTCATAACTAGGTGTGCTTTGGCACACTTGGCTAGGGGAGTGTTCTCCTTGAAATTCAAGGGTTGAACAACTAAACATGTTAGCAAGCCCTTTCGTGAGGCACTCGCAAGGTCATGTGCTTAGGGTTATCCCAAACCTAGCCTTAGGGAGTTTGCTTAGCAGAGCACTCGTGTCCGCCTACGGCGCACACTCGTGTCCTCACTAAGTACTAGCCCTAGGTCTAGGGTATAACTTGGCCACTCAAACCCTTAGGGGTTAGTCGTGGTTCAAGGTACCCCTTGTCGCCCTAAAGGGGTTGTACTCCCGGATGAGGGTGATTCCTCAAGGGGTAAGTGACGATGCTTTAGCTCTATCCAGGGGTATGTGTGGAACACACGTCTCTTCGATGGGGGTTAGGGCATGAGCCTGTCTAGGTCTTTTAGGGCAAAACCCTAAGTCAACTAGGGTTATCCCTCAAGGGTTCTAGGGGTAGACACTCTAGGGAGACTTAGGCTAAACCCTAAGTCTCCTGTCCACTTGGGCATTAGAGTCTAACCTTAGGGGTCATTGGGGTTGTTCTGGAAAACTTAGCGTATGTCATTTCAACTCCTCTTGCCACCTTGTTTTAGGGTGTTGTAATTCTGTACTTGTGATAGTAGGCCCTTCTAACTCTTGAACCATAGTCTCCCATAGTCGATCACATGCTTATATAGTTCTGAGTAACCAGTTGCCTTATCAGAATTCTTTGACATTGATTTTTGAACCCATGTCATATATTTTTTGATGCCATCAATAATAACCTCTTGTTCCTTGAACTGGGCACTTAATGGAATAGGGTCTGGTTATCCTTTTGGGAGAAGTGGCTTTCCATCCTCTCCACTTTTGAAGAGTATTAAGCCCTCTTTCGATAATCACTCCTACTCTGACGATCACAATTGTACTGGATAAGGTATACCATCTCTTATGGAGAAAAAGAATTGTAATGGCACAAGGTGACCAACTAAAAAATTGCTCCCCCTCTTTGATATACTCCTTGAGAAACTTTTAAAGTCTGGCACCTCAGTCACAAGCAAAGCACAACTTTTTTGAAAGATGTAATTTTCAAAAAGATCCATCATATGCGGTAAGGTAAGTGCACTTGTCCTTTTTGTAGAGTTAAAGACCTTACTGAAGAACGCATCAATATCTTCATGAGTGTGACCAACCATAAGGAAACTGAGCGTGATTGTCTCAAAACACCTTTGGCAACAAGCATTGACAAGTATGCGAGTACATATCTAGAAAATAAAAAGTAAGTACGAGCTTGAGCTTAACTAAAATGATTTACCTATTTTTGTTCTCGCCTACACAATTCATCTGTAAAAACAAATGACAGGAGCTTATTTAATGTTGAGAACACATGTACACTATTTGAGCTAGATCCCTTCATTGAACTAGAACTCTCAATAGGGCTATCTATTTTGTTGTGAGTTGCTAACAATGCCTCTCATATTCCCAAGTAGCCTCAAGTGCAAACGTGTTCATGAGAGCATTATGTAAAGGTTGAAAGTGTTGTTTCTTCACTTTGAGATCACTGATAGGACTTGTTTGTGAGTGGGCTTCAAGGTTTCTGAACCCATGGCCAACGACCTAATAGTGAAATTGGAGTCGCTAGACTAATGTGGAAGTGAAAAGTGTCCATATGACTCACAATCATGTCCATGTGTTAGCACACCTGTCAATGAAATCAAAAGTTTCATAACATTTCCAAGGCACTTTGGTGTTGCAACAAGCTTTGGAATGCTGGTCTTTGAATGATCCATCTTGTCATGGATCAAGCACAAGCATTTTGATGGGTGTGAGACAAAAAGCATGCGGTGTGCATAGTACTGAGATTGGCAAGTTTGTTGTGCAATCATGTGGGCCTCCATCTTCTTTTGAATGGTAGTGATCTCCAAGGTTTTTACACAAGCCTCTGCAGCCTTTAATAATGTACAAATGTCACATTTGAAAAAGCTAAAGTGTTTTGCAATCTCCACATCCTTAAAATAAGTATTCCATATGTTGTTGAAGTACCAATGCAAATTGGCTTGGAGCCCATCAAACTAAGGCACTTGTTCACATGTTCACAACTTCAATTGAGTGTAGAGTGAAGGCAAAACCTTGAGATTTTTCTTGACCCCTGCATTTGTGGTTCGACATTTGTGAGGCATCATGTTTACATTTGCTTCCACAAAAGCCTTAAGTATCTCTATGGTTACCATAATGTGAGAGCGGGTTTTGACCAGGTGAGTGTTCCCATACTGAGGTTCGTGCTCCATCTAGCCACTCATCCCTCCGACAGTAGAACATGGTCTTTGGGATCCCATATATATTGTACCAAGCTTTGAAGCAAATGGCCACTTATTAAATACCATGGATGTACTCTGATAACTTGTGTCCGAGGCATTCCATTCAATACAACCAATTAGTGCAGCATATACAAACATGCCTTTGCTTTTGGGTGAGCATACGAAAGACATGTCTACATTGGGTAATTTCATTTCAGTCTATCATTTGACAACACTTTTCTTGCAGCAGGTAATTTGGCAATGCTCATAACACTTTCGAAAGATGTGGGATCCATCTTGACCTCTTGCCAAACTTGTAGGGGAAGATCTGCAACCTATGAATTGCCTTTTTCTTACAATAAGACCAATGCAAGGAACCTCTTCAAATTGGGTTGTTCTTCCGGGTTATTATTATTGAAATTCAACTCAAATATGTTGAACCATCTTGCCGTCTTAATTCAGATGTTCGCCACCTCACTAGGGATTCATGATGCAATGTGCCATTAGATGAAACCTTTGTCACAATTACACCCACGAAGTCGGCCCCTAGTTTCTCTTCTAACACTATTTCATTGGATTTATAACTGTGATGCCTCTCCCAACCTCGATCTCTTGAAGAAAGAGAATCACCTCATTCATCACAGCAGGCAAGTCATTATTTTGTGAATTCGTACTAATATTTGTTTGTGACTCTGCATTCTCTGTGCAGTCTTGACTTCATCCACATTCCACAATACAGGAGAACCCTCTTCAAATTCCATTCCAAGAACCTCAACATGCTTACAAATGGTGTTTACAATACGTACACACAAGATCCTTAAGCAATATTATGACATAATGCATTATCATCTCGACTTCCATAGTTCCAGTGCCAACTATCTCGTTATTCCGAAGAAGACATACTTTATCTTCATTGCTATACACTTCCGAAGATGTAGGATTCATCTTAACCTCTTGCCGAAACTTGCAGGGGAAGATCTGCAACCCATGAATTGCCATTTGTTTGTGACTTGCATATTCTGTGTCAGCCTTGACTTCATCCCTTCCACAATACATGAAAACCCTCTTCAAATTCCATTCCAGGAACCTCAACATGCTTGCAAATGGTGTTCACTCATACGTCCACACAAGATCCTTGGCCAATATTGTGACATGATGCATTATCATCTCGAACTTCCATAATTCTAGTGCCAACTATTTTGTTGTTCCGAAGAAGACATACTTTATCTCTAGTGAATCAAGGGTGCTTAATATATATGTGTGTGCCCTTCCTGCCTAATAGAATGGTGGGCGGGATTAATCCACCCACGACTCCCTTCAACGAGGAAGAGTCGACAGGATTATCCCGCTGCCGGTCGTCCTCATCGGAGAGAGGCGACAGGATTAATCCGCCGCCACACTTTCTGACGAGGAGTTGGCGCGGGATTAATCCCGCCGCCAACTCTCTCGGATGAGAAAGAGTCGGCAGGATTAATCCCGCCACAACTCTCTCTAAAGCTAAGATTTTAGAGAGATTTCAAAGGGGTGGAATCCTGCCAATGCTTCCTTACCTCCTAAACTAGTCAGCGGGATAAATCCTGCCCACAAATCTCTAACGACAGGGAGTGGTGGTGACATTAATCCCGCCACCCCTTCTCTACCTCCTAGAATGGTGGGCGGGATTAATCCCACTAACAACTCTTTACATTAAATTCTGTTAACTCTTCATCATTTCAGAGAGTTGTCGGCAGGATTAATCCCACCGCCCTTTCTAAGAGGCGAAAAGTATTGGCGGATTAATCCTGCCACGGCTTCCATGTTTTAAAAAGTTATGGGCAGGTTAATCCCGCCACCTCTTTTAAGAGGTGAAAAGAAGTGGCCGAATTAATCCCACTGCCCTTTCTAAGAGGCGGAGAAGCATTGGCTGGATTAATCCCGCCATGGCTTTCATGTTTCGAGTTGTGGGCGGGATTAATCCCGCACCTCTTTTAGAAGGCAAAAAGAAATGGCCAAATTAATCCTGCTGCCCGGCTAACCGAGAATTTTAGGTAAAAGGATGTGTAAATAGAATAAATCCCTAACGGATTATAATGTAATCCTAATGGATTCCTAAACCTTTAAATGCTAATTTTAAAGAAAGAATGTGAGAGAGTAAGCTTTATAAGTATTTCTAAATTTGTTTATAATACTTACTTGTAAACGCACTGAAGGCGCCGTGCTTTCTTATAAACAATAACACTCAATTTAATGTCGCTCCTGAGGTGATTAGTATAAAATAAAAAGTCTGGAAGAGAGAAAATTATAAAATGAAGAAACACCCTTGTCGGAGAAAGAACTAGTGTTAGACTAATAATACTTATGTTAGAATTTCAAAAATTTTTGAAAAGAAAAGATAATAAAATTTAATTTGAGTTGACACAAATAACTGACACTCGGACATATATACTTTCTAATTCCAATAGTTTTTATAATTTGATTTAATATATTTAAACATTAGCAAATGATTCAAGCTGTTTATATTACAAATTTTCATAATTATCTAATATTTAGTATTATATATTAGTATTATTATATATATTACTTATACATAAATAATTGATATATTATTATGTATCATTTAATTTTATAGTGGTATTAATTTTTTCTTATTTTTTTTAATTAATTTTACATTTTTTTATATTAATGGATATTCTTTATTATTTCTTATTAATCCAAGAATATTCCAATATTAAAATTGAGCATCATAATTAAATTAGTATATATTCTTAATTATTTCAATAATTATTCTACATTTGTTTATATTAATGGGATTTTCTCAATTATTTCAAGAATATTCCAATGTTAAACCTTATTATCAATATTAAATTAATATATATTATTAAAACTATATATGACTATATATTTGATGCCATAGTGAAGAAGCTCACGAACCGTTGTCGGGATGCTTAGAAGGAAGCTTCTCCATGGAGTCCAATAGTGGGAGGCCGTACAGGCTAGGAGGAAGCAAGCAGAAGAGGCATGCCAAGAGCTAGCCAATAGCTTGGACCAACTGTAGGGCATGCATGATGGCCTTTAGCAGCTCCACAATCAACTCGGGCGGGACCATGAGCGGGCCATAGTGGAGAAGGAATAGTAAGCCTTTGAACTTGGCACCAAGCTCGAGTGAAGGGAGGCGGCACTCACGGAGGCCCATCGAGAGCTGGTGGCAGCCAATGAGGAATTGGATCGGCACACCATTCAGCTCGCAGAAGCCAAGGCCACTCTTGCATCCTCCCAGGCAAAGTCCACACCAGAGCAGCAGGCAGTGAGAGTGAGGAAACAACCGCCGAGGCCCCTTGGGACCGCAAGGACCACCATGGAGTTAGAGGTGCATGCTCAATTGCAGGGCTCATCTCCTTGCGGTAAGGGAACATGAGTTACATCACTTGCAAGAGCGGACCTGGGAGCTGGAGGCCTAGCTAACACAGATCCAAAAGTAGTAGGCAAGGTTCAAGGCAAAGGCTATGAGGGGCTACCATGCTACGAGATGTGACCATCGCTGCCCTGAAGTTGAAACTGACTGCACCATATACTACCAGCACTATGGCCAGGATGGATGAGGGCATGGCCTGAGGACGTGCCAACAAATAAGTCAGGGCATCTAGTTGATGGTGATTTGACCATCATCAAACTGCCAGTCAACGCAAACGAGTGATGGGGCGAACGGCCAAGAGGGATAGGTACAATAGGTACTAACTGACAACAATAACTATCATGCGGCACTTAACAAAGGCCTAGATATGATTGTTTGAATCAACTACCAAGATACTCGTGACAACACGCGGGAGGGAGGCGCGTAAATGCTTCAGGTAGGACTATGTCATAGGGCGGCAAACCAGTAGGAAAATGCCATCTAACCTAGGGTCTAACACTGATCGACCCACTATATAAGCAAGAAGGTTAGTAGTGGGTCGGGGTCCTTCTAGTCCGTCTTCTTTTTTGTATTTTGCTCCACCTTCTCTGGGGTCACATTCCCCCACTCCTGGTATACTGCCAACTAGGCAATAGCACTGCGCATAAGGGAACTCCTACTCACCTATGCACATGCCCTCGTGGCATCCGGGTAGAGGTTATCACAGCATGTTCCACAACTCCTAAGGTAAAGGCCAGCTCACCGGCACGGACCCCCTGGACTAGGTGTTGGCAACAGCGTCCTGGCGACCACTGAGGCTTTATAAGTCACCCCACATCTAGCATGTGGAGTCCTCAATGACCAAATAGTCATTCTAGGGAACTTAGAGTAGGACTCTGAGTCTTTTGCCTAATTAGGCATTTGAGTCAGACTCTTGGGATCATCTTGGAAGACTTAGCATTGTTCACATATGGTATTAACGCTGAATGGCAACCACGTGTTATCACATGTTAACCTTCCAAGTTAAAACTCTGACAATTGGTATTAAAGCCCTATTCTTTATGGTCAGTAGAACTACCTAAAGTTGTAGTGTGTTTCAAGATTTAATTAATTCTAAATTCTTGAAATACTTTATCACTTTCAACTAACACGTCTGAATTTTGTGTGGAGTTGGTCCTGAGATCTATAATTCTTTAGATAACACTTGCTTGGTAAGTGGGTGTGGATTATGGACTCTAATGTCAAAAGTAGCACTTGAAAGGCAACTTTCAAATTGTATGCTAGGTTACTTTACCTTATGGTTATCCAAGTTACTTTACCATACATATACATTGCAAGTTGATTTATTTTGGCTTACAAACCAAGTCTTGTAAAGGTGGATCTTGTGATATCCTAAGTTTACACATTATTAAAGTTTTTTCTTTTTTTTTAAGGTGTATAAAATTGAGATACCACATGATTGAGAACGTGACAACATCCATTGAGTTTTAACTTATGTCAAGATTCAATATCGGTTTTGGCAATAGTGTTCAAGTGAGGAAAGACTTATGTTCAAATGTACATTTTTTACTTCAAAAAAAAGGACCATATTCAAATATAAGAATGAATGTTAGAGTTTTAACCCAAAGGGCCAATACATGGCAACACGTGGCTGTCAGGTGGCCATTCAGCGTCATCACCTGTGAGCAACACTAAGTTTAGCAGAACAACCCCAACGACCCCTAGGGTTAGACTCTAATGCCCAAGTGAACAAGAGACTTAAGGTTTAGCTTAAGTCTCCTAGAATGTCTGCCCCCAGAACCCTTGAGATATAACCCTAGTTGACTTAGGGTTTAGCCTAAGTCTCCCTAGAGTGTCTACCCCCAAAACCCTTGAGGGATAACCCTAGTTGACTTAGGGTTTCCTAAGTTCCGTGTCTGCCCCCAAAACCCTTGAGGGATAACCCTAGTTGACTTAGGGTTTGCCCTAAAAGACCTAGATAGGCTCATGCCCTAACCCCCATCAAGGAGACGTGTGTTCCACACATACCCCTGGACAGAGTTAAGGCATCGTCACTTACCCCTTGAGGAATCACCCTCATCCGGGAGTACAACCCCTTTAGGGCGACAAGGGGTACCCTGAACCATGACTAACCCCTAAGGGTTTGAGTGGCCAAGTATACCCTAGACCTAGGGCTAGTACTTAGTGAGGACACGAGTGTGCGCCGTAGGCAAACACGAGTGTTCTGCTAAGCAAACTCCCTAAGGCTAGGTTTGGGATAACCTAAGCACATGACCTTGCGAGTGCCTCACGAAAGGGCTTTGCTAACATGTTTAAGTTGTTCAACCCTTGAATTTCAAGGAGAACACTCCCTAGCCAAGTGTGCCAAAGCACACCTAGTTATGAGACCTAACCTCCCTTGAGCGGATGCCCAAAGCTTAACACTCTGGTGCAAGCACAAGCATGTTTGTTTGCTAAAGTATCCAACCCTTGGCGACAAGCCCATGACATAACCCCAAAGGGCATGCCTCAGGCATTGCACCATGTGACGTTTAGCCCAGTGTCACATCTCCATGTGACACTGCCTTCCCCGATGTGGGCTATCATGCCATAGCCCTTAGATTCAAGAGTTGCACCAAGTGCCAAAACGTGGCTCCTAAATGCCAACTCTAGAATCCCTTAATAAACCCTCAGGAATTAGGTAACATGAACCTATCAAACAAGATCCCACGCCCACAGTTGGACAAGGACACGGATGTGCCTTGCTTGGCTATAAGTGCTACACCTAGCTTGACGTGGAGGAGGAGGCTGGAGACAAGCCTGGAATGTGCATTTCAATAAGACCTCCCAGGCATGGATTCGCCAACGTTAAGGGTAAGCTACCCCGAAGGTGGGACGTACCCCTGGCATCTGGAAGTTAGGGCGGCACAATAGAGGGTTATCTCTTAACAACACAAGTTAAAGCTTGTACCGACAAAAGAGCAAACAAACTCAGTCATGAACCTAGGAGCTCTCCTACGTATACTCTACCTTATTTATGTGACGGAGCCCCCCCCCCTTATTTTCCTGTATGTGTAAGTGGGTTGGCACTGAATTTTAGCCCCTTAGATAAATTAACAATATGAGCCTATAACTCACCCTTACTCCTACCCCTAAACCCTACCCAAGGGGGTGGGGGTTTTAGGGCGTGGGTTAGGGAAACCCTAGGGTTAGGTCAACCCTAGGGGTGTTCCTAACCCTACTTAACACGCCGAACTCATCTGCAAAGACCAGTCAGCCTATTCAAAACGTCAAAATTGGGGGTGGATTTCTAGAAGGTAAGTTCTAGCTTTGCTTAGAGTTTCCTGCAAATACCTAATGACAACCCGGCCGAACCATCACCAGATATCCAAGTGCACTAAGCAGGCATGTTTCCTACTACATCTAAGGTCCATCAACATAGTACAGTAGGCAACAATAGTCAACGTCCAAAGTAAAGGGTCGAGTCATAGTAAAAACTATGACACACTCCCCGCCTTTGAAAATATCAACGTCCTCTTTGACGTCCAACTCCAAGACTAGATAATGTTAGAAAAAACTAACCAAAACTAACATATCACTCTATGCGGAGTTAGCCAAAAGTTCACATAATTTCATTACCCCCCTTGCATTATGCGAAGCTAACTTAGCCAAGTACTTTAGAACCGTCGTTCACTGAGTCGTAAACTCAGCCGTCGAAGGCACCACCTACAACATGAAGTCACTTGGAGACCTTTTGCATGTTGTAAAGTTTGTCACCCGATGCACACAACACTAGTTAATTTCTTTACTTAACTAGAATTTATATTGGAGGCCTCTAGTTAGTGTTGTTGCCAGCCCCTTGGTTAATAAGAAAGAAAGACTTGCTTTATTCCTTAATATTAAACGCTATTGACGACCTCTGTCATCTAGCGCACAACAAGCATTTCTCAAATGCTTGACCAAACACCTTCATATTTCTTTGATGGTCCCACATTTCCACATGTTATGGTATTATAGCCTCACATTTCTGCATCCCTCAGTGTTTCTCATTACTCCTTTACATAAGGGTCTGCTACTATACTTATCCCTTGTTAGTATATAGTTACGCCAACTAAGTATGAGACTTTTATCGGAAACAAGCTCTTTTCTGATACAAGAGTACTATTCATAAAACCTTGTTTTTTATAACATGTCAATCTGGCCAGAGGCGATCACAGAGTCCTGCCTCCTTGAATTTATGTGTGAAAGAAAGATATATAGAAATTATAATATACATATACATACATATATATAAATACATGTGTGTGTGAGAAAGAGAGATAAATGAATTATAATATACAGATACACATACATATAAATACATTGTGTGTGTAAGAAATAAATAAATAAATTAAAACCGTCTTATATACACACATGCACGTTGTAACTAAAGTGGGCATGATACATGAAAATGGAATATAAAATAAATTACTAATTAATACTTAAGTTTTAATTATTAATTAATATGTAATTAAACCTTAAATATTAATTAATTAATAAATTAATCCTTCAATAGCCTTACTTAATAAGGAATATTCCTAAAATATCTTAAAATATTAATATTATTTTAAAAATAATTTATAATAATTAAAAATACTATCAACATAATTACAAATGAAATCATTTTCTTATTAACATGCTAATTTTTTATAAATACTTTTTCCTATCATATAAAGAAATCTTCTCATTTTGTCTAAATCATCTCTCTGGATTAATCGAATCATTTTGGTTAATATCTTGATGTTGTTGCCACCACCTAACACTCTCATGAATGTAATTGGGAGTTGTCATCCTTAAGATGTGATAAGAAAGATCTGCATAAAGGCTCATCTAAAAATTGACGTTCCTTAAAATAATATTATAAAGCGCCCTGTTCCTATCCTTCATTTTATAAAATTCAAAATCACAAGAAAAAAAGCTTTAAGAAATATTTGATACGATGGATACTACTCACAAAAGTTTTCGAGATTCTTCTTTCTGAGGCACGTATCCAAGTAGTTTACTAGCTCATCATGATATCGATATCAGAATATGGGTCGAAAGTGATTGGATGAATACAAGCAATGTTTTGGTTGAGCATAGCCTTCTGACGAGAGTCGTCTACCACTAACATCTGTGCGTTCTTCATTATCCTTAAGCACACCAAATCTCCACAAGCACACCCATCTCCTTAAGCTTTTGAAAGAGACGGTTCAACCCTGGACGAAAATAATATCATATCGAAATTTACCATGACAAGGAATGAAATTTCCTTGTTTGATTTCTTTTTCCTATCCCTCAGGCCTTTGTCGATGAAGGAGAACACCATTGACATCCAACAACACAATATGGCCATGAGTAACATGGGATAGCGTTGCCTCTTGAATACTTTGTAAATCACTTGTTTGCTCCTTTTCACATTTATCTGTTGGCACTATTTCATTGCCTATCCCTTTATCATTTAATTGTACATCATCCTTACAAGATTCAGATATTGCAGGCGCTGAAGAATTAATTTCGGAACTAAAGCCAATAGAATGATGATGAAAAAACTGAAGTGGCCCCCATGGTAATGATGTTTTGAGCTGCATTATTATCCATTTCCTGCATGAACTCTGTCATTCTGACATGTGGCACAAGAAATTGTTCTTTTTGCTATTACCTTTTGAGTGAGGCGAAGAAGGTCTAGGCCGCTTGTGAGATGGTTCAAGATCTTCCGTAGCATCCTCCTTTATCATTCCATGTTTCCATCTCCACATTTCATTCACACACTCAAGATCGTGATTCGTAGCATCCTCCTTTATAAGGTTCAAACTCGGTTCTCCGCTGCTGAAGGACTGCCATAAGAGAAGGCGTCATTGCAATGTTCTCCTTTTTGGCGTTGGCGTGCAATAAATTCTTGCCCAAATCTTCCGATTGATTCACCCATTTGACAAGCATATCATCGTTTGTCACATGCAAATATTTGCTGACCTCTTCGTATGTTAAAGCTGAGGTCCAACCCAGTTTGTGGCAGTGTATTCCCAACCACTCCTGAAGTGCTTGACCGTCTTTAACTCCATTGCCTTGAGATGAAAAGGAGAGATGGGGCTGTTGTTGTTAATTTGTAGTTTGCTATCAATCACCAATCAGCCAAGACTTCCATCTTCTCCATTGTTGTTCCATTTAAAGGCTTCAACCATGTGAGCTTAAAATCATTGTCTACATCCTTTGTAGATTGAACGAGATTAGCCTTCGGCGTCTTACTGGGTTTCTTGCAGACTTCTCTGAGGGCTCCCCTTCACTTGTTTGCTTCTTCTTCAGTGTTCTTTTTGTAAAGGATTCCATAATCCCCAACATTGGCAAAGATCCTATCCTCAAGATAAGAATCAACATCATTAAAAAGGATGTTTACTTCCCACCACCTAGGCAAAATCAACTGCTACAATTTCTTCAACTCTCTGGAAAAAAAGGGACAGATTAATATACCAGTGAGATAAATCCCGCCCAGACAATTTACTTACCCGGTTACATTGCACATTGTGTATTCCCTGCAGTAGCTCTTTGTGGTCACTGAAGAGATTCCCACACGGCTCGCGTGTGTTTGAACTTCTCCCATATTTTGTTGTTGTAGTGGTTGGTGTCTGCAGTGTCCCATTCCGCCGATAACTTATGGTACTGCTCGATTGTGAGATTGCCTTTGTTAAAAATGCCGATCTTTTTGCCAGCTTCTCAGGTATACTTGGAAAGTTTTGTTGCCATGTTCCTTATTGTGTTCATCGAGAAGTCATTGGGCTGTCGTTATTGTGTGTTGGACACTAATGATGTAGTACTTAATTGATTTTCTATTCTCCGTCTGAATCTTCCTCATTTGTTCTGGTGTTGAGATCCACACTTTGTCAGCGCCTTTGTTTCTCTCGTAGTATGGACACAAAACAACATTATGTGGAATGGTATAAGAATTGTCGTCCTTCATTTTTCCATGAGCTCAGCTACACGTTCCTGGTTGAGTGACCTATAATTGAAGTTTGGGTTCACGCTGCAATACTTAACCCTACACTCGTAAATCGTATCATCCAACATCATTTTTTTGTGGCTTATTGTAGCATGGGATGCCACATGTGCAGCTGACAAAACGACTGATGATTTTCTTTTACGATTCGAATCAACATGTGTGATCCCCGATTAATATTGTTCTAATGTTCTCGGCACACTCTTCCAGCTCCCAAATTTCTAAGCAAATTGAACGTGATCTGTAAAGAACCTAAGATCGAGCCACCCTCTCAATCTCCCTTATGATGTGCTGTGTTCTTCTTCAATGTGAAGAGGGACGATTGCTTCACTTGTGGATTTTCTGTATTGTGAAGCAATCTCTGCTGAGAATACACCTACTCGATGAGTCTGAAGATCTTCGAAGTAGAATCTAATTGGATCCCTCCATAGATGGGTTTTTGTTGAGTTGAAGAAGAAACTCCACAATCAACATCATTAGTGAACAATGTGAACGTCATTATCCACAAGTCGACAAGACCACCCGAATTAATGTTGTAACTGGCGACCACTGGATCCGAGAACGTGACATTGGATGGAACAAGCAATATGTGTCGAGCATCGTTCAATCTGGGTTCGCAGCATGCTTTCAGATGCTTGTAGCACACCACTTTTCATTGTTTTGCTTTCCATGCGATGTGACAGAGGTTAGTTTGACAGCAACCATGGTTGTTCCAATGCGCTTCCCATTTAGTTTAAAATATGGCCAAGTTGATTCTAAAATCCCCTGCCATCTCTTCTCCTGCTCTCGTCTTCAAATCACCTCAATTCCACATCTGAATACAAAAAATGAGTAATTCTTTAAGCACATATCCGAGTATAACAGATTTTATTTTAATTCTTACCAGAATTTGACGACGACTCCATACTAATGACTGAATCTCCTTGTTTAATTAAATCGTCCTTCTGCAAAATAATACACTAGGAATACAAATCATATAAAAACGCACACACATTTATATAAACCCGAATATACAAAAATAATACACAGAGAGAAGTGGACGAGATTAATTGTCCAAAGCTCACATTTGTGCTAGTACAAAAGAAAGATACCATTTCGTTTTAAAACCACCACAAATGTGAGCTTGGACAGTTTTACATAGCTTCCTAGCTTTTACTCAAAATATTATATGATAGATGATAAAAGTAAATAACATGAGATATGCAACTTATATATACTAATACACATATATATTCACATAGAAGGTGTGGCGGGATTAATCTCGCCACCCCTTCAATGCCTCCTAAAGAGTGGGCAGGATTAATCCCGCCACCCTTTCTCGGTTTCAGAGAGAACTGGGCAGGATTTATTTGGCACACCCCTTTAGGGGCTCCAGAAAGGCGGCGGGATTAATCTTGCCCATCATGTAAGGGATGGTGAAATGAATCTCGCCACCCTTCTTAGTCCCCTCCATTGGTATGTTATAAACCTTCTACGTCTCAGACATAAATGTTTGGGATTGGTCCGACTCGCCAATGGAGAAAAAAAAGAAGGGTGGCAGGATTCATCCCTCCACTAGACATTGAAGGCTCAGCGAGATTAATCCCGCCGCCCAGGCCCTTCCCGCAGGCCATGTGCGTGGGATTAATCCTGTCGGATTCCGCACAGGGCATGGGCGTGTGGCGGGATTAATCCCACCGCCCATGGCCTGTGTGCTGGGCCTAAACGGCGGGATTAATCCCGCTGCATACGCATGCCCTGCGCAAAATCCGGCAGGATTAATCCCACCGCCCAAGCCCTTCTCTCGGGCCCTAAGCGGCAGGATTAATCCCGCCACACGTCCATGCCATGTGTAGAATCCGGCGGGATTAATCCCACCGCCTAGGCCCTTCAGATAGGCCATTGGCAGCAGGATAAATCCTGTCGGATTCCACGCAGGGCATGCATAGGCGGTGAGATTAATCCCGCTGCCTAGGCCCAGCACGCAGGCC
>PUQB01000492.1:130750-189084 GCA_003024785.1 Selaginella tamariscina
AAATTTATTCCCGATAGGAATCAAATTCAGTCAAATCCGCGATAAAGTGTGATAGCACTGTCATTTGTCTTTTGCAACCTAACTTGTACTCTTTCATAACACCGACCAGTTCAGGGACCAGATAAGCTAACATTCCTTTCTTTAAAAACCAATGTGGAAACTAGGAAATTCAACTCATCTCTAAGATAATATGTGTCTTAACTAACACATTTATTGTACTCATTCTTCAAAGAGCACAACATACTAGATGCCATTCCATAATTCTTAATTCTCATATCATAAGTTTAAAATAAAAATACCAAATTTTAAAATTTAGTTTCCACGATAAGAATCTCCTTGAACTCAGAATACTGCACGCCTTCGTAACATTATATTCATGTCCACTCTCAAACTGATTATGTAAATGTTTCTTAACACTATATTGGAGTATAATAGCATTTTCACTAATTGAAGCAATTTAAATAAACATCTCTTAAAACTAATTCTTATTTTATAAATAGTTATAATTTTGATATTGATACTCTTGAATGGATAATGATCGTTTTAACATTCAAATCCTAAGCTTATCAATTAGTTGTTATACTAGCGGATATAAACTTACAATCATATCAATTTATCGAAATGCTACAATTATAATATAGACATATCTTAGTTTACATGAACCGAACTTCAATTTTGAAACGGAAATATAATGTTACAATAGTATTCCGAAGAACTTTATTCAGAGACTAAGAGGAATCATGAACTAATGTCTGGTTCATCTAACTGATTTAGTAAGATATCAACCTCCACATAAATGTTATCATAACACTGAAGTGTTATATCAACTTCATGTTTCAGTTATACCTTATAATTCAATAAATCTCCCCAAACATGAATAAAATATCTAGTTCAGTACATCGAACTAAGATACATTATTCATTCTAGACACTAGCAATCATCAACATACCACATTGCTTCTTAAGCAATGTATTAAGAAACTCTTCATTTCTAACTAACTTGAAAATACGTTTCAAGTTATTACACTAAGGTACTGCCTTACTAAAGTGTCAAACTCAAATTCGCTTGAGTCTTTATATTTCATGATTATGACCACCTCATGTGATCATAACCAAGTTTTAATATTAAGTGCTCCAAACTCAATATTCAAGAGATACCATACTATACTTTGACAAGTCATTTATAATCAATCTTAAAAGACTGGCATAAATACTTTCAAAGTCTACGATATGAATATCTCAATGAATGAAGTGGTAGGAAACCTCATATTTTCATACTAGATATTGAATCATATGTTAGGGACATTGTATCATGATCATCAAGAAGGGAGACCATCTTCTTGAGCTAATCCCGCTACTCAATATCATACTTACAAAAATATTGAACCAACTCAAGGAACACCATCAAACCTTGAGATAGAACTAACAACTAACTCAAGGAATACAATCAAACCTTGAGTCAAAATAGTTCTATTTTTTTTATATTCCAAAGAACTGAAGATACCTACTTGATAAGTTCTCTGAGTGCCCACATTTTTTACCATGATGTAAAGTCAAGAAATCGTCTTTTGAATATTCGTATTCGACTTTAAAATGAAATCAATATTGGAAACAAATACCAACTTCTAATTCTCATCGAATACCGACTCTCTGAGGAGGTACATACACTTAAACCTCCAAAATGTATACCTGACTAGTTTCTGACTCATTTGACACTACCACACATAACTTATTAAACTTAGCAAGTTTCCTTACTTAGTCAATAAGCAAAGTGGAGAATCCCAAATCATGCTCTTCTTAAGCAAGGAATCACCCTTGTTCAAGAGCTTATCCTTACATTACAAACAACGTTACAGATTTCAAGATTAAAGAGCTAATAATGAAAATGCACAAGTGTGCGTTCAACGCCTTCACTATGCAAGTCCTTCATTACTCAGTAAACTGAAAATGTAAACATATGTTTACAACATTACTCTTTTTATGAAATCATGCCTACAACTAACTAAGGTTTCAAGTTGTACTTTGTTCAAATTAGGGTACTTGAACTTAGTAAACTATTCCACCTAATGTTACTTGTAGCTAGCGTCAAAATATTGCGAACATCGGACAATACTTTGATTACCATTGAATCTTCAAACCAACTGCTTAACATATTCAAAATTTCGTTGTAACAAGTTCAACACCATAATCTGCTTCTAGAGTTACACTCTCGGAAACATGCACTATAATGAGAGCTTATTTTACACTTTATGTCAAAATGTAGTATTCCTCTTATGTTTGAATATGCCCCTTTTTTTCGAAGTCAAAGATGCACATTTGAACATAAGTCTTTCCCCGTTTGAACACTATAGTTGGATCCAATATTGAATCTTGCCCTAAGTCAAAACTCAATGGACACTATTTGTTTCAAAATCATGTGTTATCCCAAATTCAAACATCTTTAAAGAAAAAGAAAAATTTTCAATAATGTGTAGACTTAGGATATCACAAGACACACTTCACAAGACTTAGTTTGTAAGCCAGAACAAACTAACATGCCACATCTTGTGAGTATATGGTAAGGTAACATGAACATTCATAAGGTAAAGTTACCTGGCATACAACTTGGAAGTTGCCTTCCAAGTGCTACCTTTGACATTCGAGTCCATAACCCACACCCACTTAAGAAGTAGGTGTACTCTAAAGAGTTATATATCTCAGGACCAACTCTCTATGCAGAATTCAGACATTAGCCAAAAGTGATAGAGTACTTCAAGAATTTAGAACTAACTAAACCCCAAAACACACCACACTTTAGGCAGTCCTACTGACCGTAAAGAATGGCTCTGATACCAATTGTCAGAGTTTTAACCCAAAGGGCTAACACGTGGCTTCCAAGTGGCCTTTCGGCGTCATCACCCTGTGTGAGCAATGCTAAGTCTTCCAAGATAACCCTAAGAGTCTAACTCAGGGGCTCAATTAGGCAAAAAACTTAGAGTCCTATCCTAAGTCCCCTAGAATGATCATCCCATGAACCCTAAAGGATAACCCGAGTAGACTTTAGAATCATGTCTCAGTAGACTTAAACAGGCTCATGCCTAACCCCACATAGGAGATGTGTTTCACACATACCCCCATGACAGAGCTAAGGCATTGTCACTTACCCCTCGAGGAATCACCCTCATTCAGGAGTACAACCCTTTAGGGCGACAAGGGGTACCCTAAACCACGACTAACCCCTAAGGGTTTAAGTGCCAAGTATACCCTAGACCTAGGGCTAGTACTTAGTGAGGACACGAGTGTGTGCCGTAGGTGGACACGAGTGTTCTGCTAAGTAAACTCCCTAAGGCTAAGTTTGGATAACCCTAAGTACATGACCTTGCAAGTGTCTCATGATAGGGCTTTTGTTAGTTGTTCAACCCTTAGATCCTAAGGTGAACACCCCCTAGCCAGGTGTGCCAAAGCACACCTAGTTATGAGACCTAACTCTCTTGAGCAAATGCTCAAGGTTTAGCACCTTAGTGCAAACACAAGCATGTATGTTTACTAGAGTATCCAACCCCTTGGCGTCAAACCCTTGACACAACCCCAAAGGGCGTGCCTTGGGCGTTGTATCGTGTGACGTCTAGCCCAGTGTCACATCTCTATATGACACTGCCTTCCACGATGTGAGCTATCATGCCATAGCCCTTTAGATTCGAGAGTTGCACCAAGTGCCACAAACATGGCCCCTAAATGCCAACTCTAGAACCCCTTAGTGAACCCTTAGGAACTGGTGTGAACCTATCAAACAAGATCCCACACCCACAGCCGGTCAAGGACACCGATGTGCCTTGCTTGGCCATGAGTGCTACACCTAGCTTGACGTGGAGGAGGAGGCTGGAGACAAGCCACAACCTCTGCCTCTTAGAATGTGCATCTCGACAAGACCTCCCAGGAATGGATTCGCCAACGTTAAAGGTAAGCTACCTCGAAGGTGGGACGTACCCCTATCATCTGGAAGTTAGGGCGGCACAATAAAGGGTTGTACCTTAACGACACAAGTTAAAGTTTGCACCGGCAAAAGAGCAACAAACTTAATCATGAACCTAGGAGCTCTCCTACATATACTCTACCTTATTTATGTGACGGAGCCGCCCCCCCCCCCCTCTTTTCATGTATGTGTAAGTGGGTTGGCACTAAATGCCAGCCCCTTAGTTAATGAGATGAGTTTGCACACTAACCCTACCCCTAAACCCTAACCAAGGGGGGGGGGTTTTAGGGCATGGGTTAGGCAACCCTAGGGCTAGGTCAACCCTAGGGGTGTTCCTAACCCTATTTAACATGCCAAACTCATCTTAACTAGGACATTAAAATCGGGGGTGGGTTTTCTAAAAGGTAAGTGCTACCTTCGCTTAGAGTTTCTTGCAATATCTAAAGATGGCCAGCCGAACTACCCCTAAACACCTAAGTGCATTAAGCGGGGTTATTTCTCACTACATCTAGGGTCTGTCAACATAGTATAGTAGGTAACAACAGTCAACATCCACAGTAAAGGGTCGAGTCATAGTAAAAACTATGACAACACATGTGTTAAAAACATCCAATTGTGGGGCTTAGTGTTTAGGGTTTAAACTCTAAACCAAGTTGAGTGTATAATTTATGTTTAAAGTTAAAAATAAATGTATATTAAATATTTATTAAAATGTGCATGGAGTTACTATTATTTTCACTTTATTTCAATGTTTCTTTTGTATACATATATAGACACAATAAAAATTTACATATACATGAACACGCATTAAAAGCACCCATAGAAACACATATGCACACACATACAGATGCTGATGAGTGGATTATATATAAATAATGTTAGGGGTCTAGCATCTAGATTTGTGTTTAGGGTTTACGGTTTAAACCCAAACCAAGCATTTATTGTTACCACACTCTACAATGGGGCTTACATATACACACACAAAATATTTATATACTCAAAAATGTGTTAAAAACATCCAATTGTGGGGCTTAGTGTTTAGGGTTTAAACTCTAAACCAAGTAGAGTGTATAAATTTATGTTTAATGTTAAAAGTAAATGTATATTAAATATTTGTTAAAATGTGCATGGATTTAATTTCTATGTCTTAAAGATTATGTAATATACATTATATATCTTATGTTCTATATTGCTTTAAAATATGTTTTAATAACACTATGTCATTTTAAATATAATAGGGTAAAATTCAAATATATGTATACAATTTTAATGTATGAGCAAATTATAATTTGCATTTTTAAAATTAAATTTTTAAACTAATTTATAAATCACTAAAATGATTTGTGATATTAATAACTACTTGACTATAAACAATTCTTTATGCGTGTTTTCTTGAGTATTATTATAAAAATAATAGACTTTTTATACAGATATTAAAAGTAATGATATGTGACGGTGATCATATTTCTAATATTGATAATGTTTATACAATTTTAATATTAGCTTATATATTATCTTATTATCTATGTGGCATACCGAGATAAATGATTAATTTGGAATAATCAGTGTTGGGTCACCATGCCCAGCTCAGGAGATTTTTGCTTCTTATCGAAAACATTATGCTAAACGCATGTATGATCCATATGTACTGTGTGTACTATATGTAACACATTCACACATGTAATATGTATGTATGTATGTGTGTATACATGTGTGTATGTATAGATGTGTACTAATGTATGTAATGTGTGTAAAAGTAATTTTTCAACACTCTCTCTTTCTCACACACACACCATGCACAATCCATATGTACTGATGTGACACATTCACATATGTACTATGTATGTATATATGTGTGTATTTATGTATTGTGTATACGTGAAAACTTAACACACTCACAGACACACATATGTTAAACCCTTGCATGATCTATATATTTGTGTGTATGTGATACACCCACACACCTACACACACAAACACAATAAACTTATTGATAATATAATGAAAGAATATTCATTTAGGGTTAATATATATTATTGATTCTAGGGTTTAGGGTATATTCTTAGAGTTTCAAGGCGGCGGAGGAGAGAGCAGCGAAAGATTTGAGAGCAGCGGCACCACATATTCATAGATCCACTCTCACAAGAAGGCTAGAAGGCATGGTGATGTAAGAAGGCGCAACGATGCAAATAGGGTTTAAAGGCAGCGGTGCAGCAAGGTTAAACCTCTCTCTCACACGCACACTTCTGTATACAATATATATATATGTGTGTGTGTGTGTCTGTATTATTTAACTTATTTATCTATCTCTTGCACACACACGTATAATATCTATATATTATAATTTATTTATCTATCTCTCACACACAAACACATGTGATTGTATATGTATAATTTATTATTTATTTATTTCTCGCACACACGTGCACACATCTGTATATACATATACATGTGTGTGTGTCTATATACTATATTTTATTTATCCATCTCTCGCACACACGCACACTCCTATATATATATAAACATATATATGTGTGTATATGTAGAATACATTTCAAGGTCTCCTAGAAAGGTGGTGGGATTAATCCTGCCACCTTTCTAGAAGCCCTAAAAGGAGTGGCGGGATTAATCCCACCACACTCTTATATATATACATATACAAAATATATGTGTGTTTATCTGTATAATATATATATATATATATATTGCACACACACACTCATGTATATACATATACATATATATTTGTGTGTATGTATACTATCTGTATAATATAATTTATTTATTTATTTCTTACATACACACATAAACTATATGTGTATGTACCTATGCATTTGTATATATACATAATTACTTTATCTCTCTCTTGAATGTATATATATGTGTGTATTTGTATATATGTAAATTCTTTATCTCTCTCTACACATACAATTGTATGTATATATACATGTTTATATGTATTTTATAAGTTTTTTTTATATTTTTTATTTATCACACACACACATGCTTGAAATGGTGGGGGATTAATCCCGCCACCTTTCTAAGAGCCTTAAAAGGAGTGGCCGGATTAATCCAGCCACCCTTCTGGTGGTGGGATTAATCCCGCCACATATATAATATACATTATCAAATATATATGTGTGTTTATCTGTATATAATATATATATTTTGCACACACACATTCATGTATATACATATACATATATTTTGTGTGTGTATGTATACCATATGTATAATTTAATTTATTTATGTATCTCTCGCACAAACACACACACACACATGTATATATATATATATGTGTGTGTGTGTATCTATGCAAGTTGTAATTAAAATGGGCATGGCTATAGTCCCATTTCCTAATAATTAGCAATTTTAGCTATTTAATTAGCATTTTCTAATATTAAAGGAATATTCTTTAGAATATATGTTTGAAAAAGAATATTCTTTAGAATATTCTATTTTGTATTCTACCCTTTAATAAATTATAGCATTCATTGAACAAAAATTAATAACATTATAAAAGTAGAAGGTATTAAATTATATAATATATTGCCTAATATAACAATTAAGGAAGAGCATAAGAGGTACATTATATAAATATTGATGTTGTTATTAAAATATTAATATTTAAATATAACATTATTAATTAAAAATTTGTAGTAGTAATATATATATATATAAAATCCTATAATAATATAGTCAATCTTCCATATCATTTTTTAAATTTATATAGTTAAGTAAACAATTTGGTACTATTATTAAAGAGTTTATAATAATTATGAATATTAAATATATGATATTTTATAATTTTGTAATTGCTTTAAGCTTCAGAAAACATACATTCCCTTGCAGTTTTGTTAATCGTGACTTTATCAACGCTTCTTGACATCCACCCATATCGAATGGATTTAACATTTATAAAACATGCTGGGTCTTTTTGATTGGGAGACCATGTTTTCTCTAGGCATCCATTATATCTTTCGCTCTCCTTCTCGTGTCGCCTTTTTTGTGGTTTGAACCATGCAACCTTAACAATACTATTTTTTGTGATTACTTCAGGTGTGTCGATAATTTGACCCATCCAAATAGGCTGATTATATGACGCATCTGGAGTAATGAGAACCATCATTAGTTTTTGAAGATCCTGCAGCAATCAAAGTATGCTTTAGGTTTTTGGTTCCTTTGTCCAACAAAGTGTGGGGTTTGCACTTCCACATCACTACTGGCTTCTATGTCGTCTGTGCTCAGTGATGTCATTTCAATCTCCTCTCGCCACCTTGTTTTAGGCCAAAAAGGGTGTTGCAATTCTGTACTTGTGACAGTAGGCCCTTCCAACTCTCGAACAACAGTCTCCCAATAGTCGACCACATGCTTATATAGTTCTGAGTAACCAGTTGCCTTATCAGAATTCTTTGGCATCGATTTTTGAACCCATGCCACATATTTTTTGATGCCATCAATAATAACCTCTTGTTCCTTGAGCTGGGCACTCAATGGAATAGGGTCTGGTTGTCCTTCTGGGAGAAGTGGCTTTCCATTCTCTCCACTTTTGAAGAGCATTAACCCCTCTTTCGGTAACCACTCCTGCTCTGATGGCCGTAACTTGTACTGCATAATAGGTATACCATCTCGTATGGAGAAAAAGAATTGTAGCGGCACAAGGTGACCAACTAAAGAATCACTCCCTCTTTTATATACTCCTTGAGAAATTTTTTGAAGTCTGGCACCTCAGTCACAAGCAAAGCACAACTTTTTTTGGAGATGCAATTTTCAAAAAGATTCATCATATGCGGTAAGGTAAGTGCACTTGTCCTTTTTGTAGAGTTGGAGACCTTGCTGAAGAACGCATCAATATCTTCATGAGTGTGACCAACCATAAGAAAACTGAGCGTGATTGTTTCAAACACACCTTTGGCAACAAGCATTGACAAGTATGCTAGCACATATCTAGAAAATAAAAGTAAGTATGAGCTTGAGAAACCCTTAAGTAAAATGATTTACCTATTTTTGTTCTCGCCTGCACAATTATCCATCTGTAAAAGCAAATGACGAGGAAGCTTATTTGATGTTGAGGACACATGTACACTATTTGAGCTAGATCCCTCCACTGAACCTGAACTCTCAACAGGGCCATCTGTTTTTTGTGCAGGTTGCTGACAATGCCTCTCATATTCCCAAGTAGCCTCAAGTGCAGACGTGTTCATGAGAGCATTATGTAAAGGTTGAAGGTGTTGTTTCTTCACTTTGAGATCACTGATAGGACTTGTCTGTGAGTGGGCTTCAAGGTTTCTGAAACACATGGCAACGACCCAATAGTGAAATTGGAGTCGCTAGACCAATGTGGAAGTGAAAAGTGTCCATATGACTCACAACCGTGTCCATGTGTTAGCACACCTGTCAATGAAATCGGAAGTTTCATGACATTTCCAAGGCACTTTGGTGTTGCAAGAGCTTTGGAATGCTGGTCTTTGAATGATCCATCTTGTCATGGATCAAGCACAGGTACTCTGATGGGCGTGACACAGAAAGCATGCGGTGTGCATAGTACTGAGACCGGCAAGTTTGTTGTGCAATCATGTGGGCCTCCATCTTCTTTTGAATGGCAGTGATCTCCACCAAGGTTTTTGCACAAGCCTCTGCAGCCTTCAATGATGTACAAGTGTCACACTTGGAAAAGCTAGAGTGTTTTGCAATCTCCACATCCTTAAAATGAGTATTCCATATGTTGTTGAAGGTACCAGTGCAGATTGCTTGCAGCCCCATCAAACTGAGGCACTTGTTCACATGTTCACACAGCTTCAATTGAGTGTAGATGAAGGCAAAACCTTGAGATTTTCCCTGACCCCTGCATTTGTGGTTCGGCATTTGTGAGGCATCCTGTCTGCATTTGCTTCCACAAAAGCCTTGAGTATCTCTATGGCTGCCATAATGTGAGAGCGGGTTTTGACCAAGCCAGTGTTCCCATGTACTGAGGTTCGCGCTCCATCTACCACTCATCCCTCCGACGGTAGAACGTGGTCTTTGGGATCCCGTATATACTGTACCAAGCTTTGAAGCAGATGGCCACCTTATTAAATACCATGGATGTACTCTGATAACCTGTGTCCGAGGCCATTCCATCAATACACCCAGTTAGTGCAGCATATACAAACTCATGCCTTTGCTTTTGGGTGAGCGTACGAAAGACATGTCTACATTGGGTAATTTCATTCCGGTCTGCCATCTGACAACACTTCTTCTTGCACAGTCAATCGTGGAAATGCTCGTAACACTTTCGGAAGATGTAGGATCCATCTTACCCTCTTGCTGAAACTTGCAGGGGAAGATCTGCAACCCATGAATCGCCTTTTTCTTACAATAGGACCAATGCAAGGAACCTCTTCAAATATGAGTTGTTCTTCCGGGTTGTTATTATTGAAATCCAACCCAGAATATGTTGAACCATCTTGCCGTCTTAATTCAGATGTTCGCCACCTCACGAGGGATCCAGGATGCAAAGTGCCATTAGGTGAAACCTCTGTCACAACTACACCCACGAAGTCGGACCCTAGTTTCTCTTCTGACACTGCTTCCATTGGATTTATAGCTGTGATGATGCCTCTCCCAACCTCAATCTCATGAAGAAAGAGAATCACCTCATCCATCACAGGCAAGCCATCATCTGGAAAACTCGTGCTACTGTTTGTTTGTGACTCTGTATATTCTGTGTCAGCCTTGACTTCATCCAAATTCCACAATACAGGAGAACCCTCCTCAAATTCCATTCCAGAACCTCAACATGCTTGAAAATGGTGTTCACCCATACGTACACACAAGATCCTTGGGCAATATTGTGACATGATGCATTATCATCTCGAACTTCCACAGTTCCAGTGCCAACTATCTCGTTGTTCCGAAGAAGACATACTTTATCTCAGTATTATACATATTGTCCTGCACATAAATAATTGTGTTATTTATGATATCTGTTTATGCAATATTTCTAAAAATTAAACTGCGGTTACTTAATAATATGCATGTGCAATAATACATAATTATGTATAAAGATAATATCTCATGCTTTATTAATATAACTGATGGGCGGGATTAATCCCGCCGCAGACTCTACCCCTTTAGAGTGAGTCGGGGATTAATCCCGCCGTCAACTCTACCCCATTGGAGAGAGTCGGGGATTAATCCGCCGCCGATACTTCCTCGTCGGAGAGAGGCGACGGGATTAATCGCGGTACTTCCTCGTCGAAGAGAGCGGGGATTAATCCCGCCGACAACTCTTTTAATAAATTCAAGTAAATCATTATCAGTTGAGAGAGTTATCGACGGGATTAATCTCGCCACTTTTTTTAAGAGGCGGAGAAGCATTACCCGAACTAATTTTGCCATAGCTTGAAAGAAATGGTGGCGGGATTAATCCCGCCACCTCTTAAAGAGGGCAAAAAAAATGGCCGGATTAATCCTGCCGCCCGGCTAACCAAGAATATTAAGTTAAAGGTATATTTAAACGGGATAAATCCCTAATAAATATATTGTAATTCTAATGCATTCCTAAATCCCTAAATTCTAAAATTTAAGAGAGAATGTAAGAGAGTGAATCTTTATAATATATCTAAATTTGTTTATAATACTTACTTGTAAACAGCATTGAAGGCGCCGTGCTTTCCTATAAACAATAATGCACCCTATTTAATGTCGCTCCTGAGCTGATCACTAAGAAGAAAAAAGAAAATTGAAGAGTGAAAAATAAAGAAATGAAGAAACCCTTGCCGGAGAAAGAACCAGATCTGAATTTGAGTGGAAAATTAAATGTATTTTCAAATTTACATATCAGACTGATAATACTTATGTCAGAAATTCAAAATTTTTGAAATAACAGAAAAGAAAATTTAAGATGAGTTGAAACAAATAACCGACAGTCTGACATATATACTTCAATTCCAATGAGTGTTTTAAAATTGCATTTAATGTTATTCAAGTGCTTCAAGCTGTTTAATATTACGAAATTTTTTTAATTGTTCTACATTCTTAATATTCAAGTATATATTATTGAGTTTATATTATATATATATATACACTAATACAATAAATAAATTGATATATTATTATGTATCATTTTAAAATATATTCATAGTCTGTTTATTATTATTATTTTCTTAATTACTCGAGTAATTAATTTACATTTCCTACTATTAATGGGATATTCTTTATTATTTTCTTAATATTTGAAAGAATATTCCAATATTAAACCTGATTATCATAATTAAATTAGTCTTATTCTTAATTATCTCAGTAATTATTCTACATTTGTATATATTAATAGGATTTTCTCAATTAATTTGTTATTATTTCAAGAATATTCCTATGTTAAACCTTATTATCAATATTAAATTAATAATATATATTTAAAACTATATATGACTATATATTAGATTAAAATGATGTATTATTATGTATATTTAAAATATGTTCATAGTGTGTATATTAATATCATTTTCTTAATTACTTGAGTAATTAATTTCTTTTATATTAATGGGATTATTCTTTATTATTTTCTTATTATTCCAAGAATTTTAATATTAAACATGATTATCATAATATTTAAGTTATTATTTTAGTACTGATCTACATCTGTATATATTAATGGGATTTCTCAATTAATTCTTTATTTCAAGAATATTCTAATGTTAAACCTTATTATCAATATAAATTAATATATATTATTAAAACTATATATGACTATTATTAGATAAAATCATAAATTATTATGTATAATTTAAAAATATGTTCATAGTGTGTATATTAATATTATTTTTTATTCGATGTTTGTATTGCAATATTATATATAAACACAATTATAAATTTATATATACACGTGCACACGCATTAGAAGCACTTACAAAGACACATATGCACACACATGCACACCCTAAACCAAACTTGAGAAATTATATGTTGCTTCTTTATTGAAAAACATCATGTTCAACGCATGTATGATTTATATGTACTCAATCTGCATTGAATTTACACATGTAATATATATGTATGTCTGTGTGTATACACGTGTGTATGTATATATGTGTACTAATATATGCAATGTGTACGGTTTTCATTTGTTAACACTCTATCTCTTCTCTCATACATACACAGTGTCACCATGCATAATCCCTTCTCTCATACATACACACCATGCATGATCCATAATATGTACTAATGTTACAATATTATGTAATATGTATAATGTATATTTGTGTATAACACTCACTCCTCTCATACATAAACACCATGCATGATCCATCCTAACCCTAAACCCTAAACCCTAAACCCTATGTACAAATTTACACATGTAATATGTATGTGTTACGACCCGTATAACGAATCAAAGAATATTCCCCAGAAAGGTATAAGCTAGAATATTCCTAAAGAGCTATACCTAGATCTTAAAAAATTAAGGGCACACTATATTTGGAAGCCTTTCTTGAAGAGCAGCGTGTGGAGACTAGAGAAATGTCACCATTGCAGGGCGATCATCACAAGCCCAACAAGACCACCAATTGACCTTGAGGAGGAGGACAATGGGGAATCCAGTGAGGAAGTGGCAGTTGAACTCGTGGAATTGGGATAGTGGGTGCGAAGATGCACAGAAGTGGAGGGCGTTGTGGAGTAGGTGAAACTAGCGCAAGGTCCTGAGACAAGAGTGTCGATAGGAGTACATGAGATTATCCTCAAGAAGGTACTAGAAACCCAAGTGTCAGTAACCCTAGGAGAGCTACTACGGTTATCCCCAAGGTTGTAAAAGTCCTCACTCGGAAGCTGCATGGGCCCACAGCAGCACCCCCAAGGGTCACAACAACAGTAGTAGACTTCGTGGATGATGTACCGGCCATACCCGTCCAAATGGCGGGCTGCACAATCCACAACATGATCATAGATGGGGGATCAGGCGTAAATATCATGTCGATGGAACTCCATTAGGAGTTGGGGATGCCAATCCCAGAGCCCTCACCCTTCCTTATA
Source organism: Selaginella tamariscina (assembly GCA_003024785.1). Classification (NCBI taxonomy): domain Eukaryota; kingdom Viridiplantae; phylum Streptophyta; class Lycopodiopsida; order Selaginellales; family Selaginellaceae; genus Selaginella; species Selaginella tamariscina. Next base: position 144,710 of record PUQB01000492.1, read on the forward strand.
TGTATGGCGAACCAAGCCAAGGTGGCACCCAAGGGCATCATGAGGAAGGTAGGGATCAGGATCCAAAGAGTCAAGTTCCTGATAAACGTGGTCATCCTTGACATGCACGCAAAAGGGGGGTTCAACTTACTCATGGGCCAACTGTGGCTCAGGGTGCAAGGGTACAGCATGACTAAGAGAATTAGCAGTCCGGTTCCTCGCCAAGGGAGGACTCATATTCGTTACTGTGAAATAGGTTCGAGCACCACCATTGGAATCCCGACCCCAGGAATACCACCTCCCAGATTGGAGTGAGGGGCTGGACAATGAGGAATAAGTAGTTATCCTGGCATGCTTGCTAGAATTATTCATTGTAGGGGAGGTAGACCCATGGCAAGAAGTACGGGAGTTTGTTGCCGCGTACCTAATGACGTCGGTTAGAGAGACACCTCCAAAGCCCAAATTTTGAGGTGGCCCATTATGTGGAAGGAAATGCAGAGTGTTGCCCTACCGGCCCAAGAGGAGTATCATGGCAAGCCAATGTATGGGTGGAACATGACTCCCAAAGTAGCAATCAAGCAAGTCAACATAGGCACCAACGAAGACCCCTGGCTAGTAAATGTTAATGCTCACATAGAATCAAAGCTAAGTGAGCAGATTGTCGATTGCCTCCGTAGGCACAGGAAAGTATTCACTTGGACCTATCACGACCTAAGGGGAGTACCGTTAGAGTTGTGCTAGCACAAAATTAAGCTAAAACCCAACATCAGACCCAGCCGCTAACAACGGTACCGCATCAACCCAAACGACGTATGAAAGGCCAAACAAGAGATTGACAAGTGGCTTGAAATGGACTTCGTCTACCCTATTGAGAACCTAGAATGGCTGTCATCAATTGTCATTGTACCTAAGAAGAACGGGTGATTGAGAATCTGCATAAACTACCGGCGACTGAATGCTGCCATGGAGAAGGACTCATTCCCCATCCCATTTATGGAAGCCATCCTGGAAGATGTAGCATGTCATGAGATGTACTCATTCATGGACGGCTTCATCGGGTACAACCAGGTGACAACCACAATGGAAGATCAAGCCAAGACTGCATTCATCACGGATTGGGGAGCATACACATTCAGAGTCATGCCATTCGGACTTTGCAACACCTGTTTCAGAGATTGGTCCACGTGTATCTCATGGACTTCGTTTGGACATTCTTGGACAAATTCACAGCTTATGGTTGTGTGAAGGACCACGTGGCACACCTAGAATGGGTGTTCCGATGCGACTGAGAATATGGGATATCTCTTAACCCCTTAAAATGTGTATTTGGCATGACTGCAGGGAAGCTATTAGGACACATCGTCTCTAGAGAAGGCATCACTGTGGACCAAGGATTAGTACGAGCACTAGCATAAATGCCACCCCCACAGAATGTCACAAAACTCTGACGGTTCCTAGGGAAAGCAAGGTTCTACTGCAAGTTCATCTGACAATATGCCAATAGGGCCCAGCCGATGACTGAATTACTCACTAAGGAGATTGCCTGATAGGCAGACATCAAGCGCTAGCTGGTGGAAGCACCTATCCTCATCCCACCAGATTGGAATTGACAGTTCCACTTGCAGACGGATGGATCCAACATAGCGGTAGGTGCGGTCCTATTCCAGGAGGATGACAAGTGGATGCTTCGACCCATAGCCTACAGAAGCTGACTCATGACGCCGGCCAAATGCAACTACTCGGTGACTGACAAAGAATGCATGGTGGTCATCTATGGAGTATCTAAGTTCCGCCACTACCTCTTGGGTAACCACTTCATACTGAACATGGATCATCACCCCTTGCACTACCTCGTTAACAAACATAGCTCATTGGGCAGCCGGCTTAGTGGATACTTCTCCTACATGAGTTTGAGTTCACCATGGTCCATAAAGTAGGTAAGCTGCATGTATCATTGAATCTCCTCTCCCGGATACCGAGTGGCGAACCACTCGAAGCCACACCCTTGCTCGACATACCAAACGCCGACCTCTTCGAAGTAACTATTGAACAAGACACCTCACCATGAACCACCAAGCTAGCAACCAGTGCAGACATCCCATATGATGCTACATCACCAATGGGTTAAGCAAACTCCCAAGAACATCAATGACACACAGACAAAGCCTCACCCGTAGGTGGTTACCATTCTAGTTGATCGAGGATCAGCTATACAAGTGGGGGAGAGATGACATACTTGAAAATGCCCCCTATCATGAGAAATCATCGAGATTGTCAATGCAACCCACACATGACTAGAGGCAGGACACTTTGGGGGGGACAAAACAACTAGGAAAATCCTACAGATCGGATGTTGGTGGCCAACGATCTTCTAGGACGCCACCAAGGCAGCAAGAAGCTGCATTGACTATTAGTGGATAGGCAAACCCACGGTAGGCCAAGGCATGGAGTACCACCCCTCAGTAGGAATGGCGGCATTTGAGAAGTGGGGCTGGAAGTGGGGCCAATCAACCCAAGGGCCCACATGACACACTTTAGGTACATCATAGTGGCAACGGACTATGCCACAAAGTGGGTAGAGGCAAAGGCACTTAGGGAGGCAACAACAGGGCAGACAATGAGGTTTATCTATACAAACATCCTAACAAGGTCCGGTTGCCCACTGTAACTAGTATCAGACCAGGGGAGCCACTTCATCAACGAGATTGTCCAGGAACTGGTCATGACGTTCGTCATCAAGCATCACACATCAACAACCTACTATCCGCAGGGGAATGGACATGCCGAGTCTACAAACAAGATATTGGTCACCATCTTGAGGAAGCTCTACCACAACGAACCCAAGTGATGGGAGGAAATGCTACCATCAGTATTATGGGCATACCGAACGACATTCAAAACCACAACTGGAGCAACACCCTTCCATCTAGCCTATGGCTTGGAGGCCATCATGCCATGGGAGTTCACCATACCCAGCTTACGGACAAGCCTAGAACACATGATCACGGACAAACCAGCGGTTACATAGAAAAGACTAGAGCAGCTTGAACAACTGGATGAGGTGTGATTCTTGGCACAGCTAACGAGAGAGAACTGCCAATAGTAGACCAAAAAAACAAAGGACAAGAAATAGAAACTCCGAGAATATGGACCAAGGCAGTGGGTATGGTGGTACAAGAAGCCACAAATATTTCGAAAGGGCAAGTTCTGGCCATGATGGAAAGGATCATATGAGGTACTGAAAACCTTTAACAATGGTACTGTTCTACTAGGAGCCAATGGAGAGCCATTATGACCGAAGGTTAATGGCAATCACCTCAAGTCGTACATCCACCCAGCAAAATCCCATGCTCAAGAGAAATGTGCAAAGAGGGTGAACCCTCGAGGCGAAGGCATGACCAAAGTAGTGGTGTTGAGAGCTGAAGGAAGGGGTACCCAATGGGGGAGCCGGTATCCTAGTCCTGCACGTGTGGCTAGCTTGGTACACGAGGGTGGACCACACGTGTGAGCATGCAAAATGGGGTAATAATGGTAGGGGGCACCATTAATGCCCTATTATGGCGCATGGGTAGACGCACCAATCGTATCAAAGGAGGTAGGCTGCCACATTGGCAACATCTTAATAGGGACAACAGGGGTGAACGAGAGCATGCTCACTCCCCTACAGGATAGTTCGACTACTCCCTAGCATCAAGATGATGGAGTGGACCAAGCAGAACAAGCCGGTGGCCATCTAGCAGGTCCAGGTGTTGTACGAGGGCCAGGATAAGATTGCAGAGCTCGTGGCTCCAAGGTTCTCCAAGTTTAAGGAATTGATCAACCAACCCGATGTTCGAAGGGTTTGGAAATAGATGCGGCTACTCAGACTCTATGAGGCCCCATGGCAAGAAGTGGAAAAGCCCAAATTCACCATGCAAGCTGGCCAATTCATCCAGAGGGTATAGTTGGAGACGGGAAAAACCAAGCGAGCTGATTGACAATTCAGATTGGGCGGCTTGGCATACTTTTGCATTGACCTGAACTAGCTAGCGGCCATGTTCAATCTACCAGAGGACGGCATACCCTTGGAAGAGCTAGAGGAGCCCAAACGCTAATGGTTCTTCGCCAACTGGGACAAGAGAGCAATGTCCAGACTCTCCATACAAGAAGGGGATGATGTGGACGAGTTCCTAGTGCTCACATCTTTCATGTTCACCGGAAAAACAGAGAGGTGCGTTGCCATGTGACTAGCAAATGCCTTGTGTAGCACATGGGAAGGAGTCGTCATGGACTAGGCGGATTGCCTCAGGCACTATATGATCCCGGCCTTGACTCAAGGTATCAATGGGATCTGAAAGGGGACCGGATGGAGGCTCACCACGGTCAGCCACCTCAACGTGATGCTCGCCTAGATCATTAGCCAAACCCCGATTCTCCTACCGGTGTAGTTCCATTCGAACACCACCGAAGGTTCTGGGAGAGGAGAGTAGGTAGGCACCATCTGAACCAACAAAGGAAAGCAGCCGACCACACTAGAGTCATCACGGATATGGGTAAGAAAAGACTCCCTGCCGGAGCAGGCCGGGGGAAGGGAACTGCGGGGAAAGGAGCGAAGGGACCCAGCCATGGAGTTCACATTGGCAATTCTCTTAGCAGAAGTCTCCGGAATACCACCGACACAAGGGCTGCAGGGCACGAGAGAGTGTCCAGCTGGCCCATCGTAGGCTGCCAACTCGAGAAGCAAGGGAGATACAGGCAACATGATGGGCGGAACTTACCAGCACTACAATGCCAAGGGGCAATGGGCCACCACAATGCATCTCGAACTAGCCAAGGCCTTTAATCGGATCAGGAAGCCAATAGCAATATACAACAACTTAGACCTCCCTGGAGTGTCCATAGAGCACAACACTATAATAACAGAGCTCACAGATTGCTGCTAGACCGCTCAAAAGAAGGCAGGCAGGGTATTCAAAATAGCTTCTCGAGGGGGTTCAACTATGGGAGATTGCAAAGGTCGGGAGGAAGCAAGCAGAAGAGGCATGCCAACAAATAATTGACCACTTAGACCAACTATAGAGCAAGTACGGTAGCCTCCAAAGGCTCCATGATCAACTCGGACGAGACCTTGAGTAGGCCACAACCGAAAGGGAACAACAAGTTTTTGAGCTTGGCTCCGAATTTGAGCGATGTGAGGCGGAGCTCATGAAGGTCCGCCAAGAGCTGGCAATGGCCAAAGAAGAATTGTACCAGCCCGCTAGTCATCTCAAAGCTACTCCCGTGTCCTCCTTGATGAAACCCACATTGGAGGCACAATGGGCTATAGTTCCACTTCAGCCACTCGAGGAACCGGCCGATCGAGGCCCCGTAGGACTCACCGCAGGCCACCATGGAGTTAGAAGTGCACACCTAACTACAGGCTCAACTCCTCACAATAAGGGAACAGGAGTTGCAACGCTTGTGAGAGCAGACTCAGGAGCTAGAGGCCTAGCTTAAGCATATTTAGGCAACTAGCAGGGTTTGAGGCAAGGCTATGGTGAGTGACCATGCTATGGGACGCGACCATCCCACCTTGAAGCTGAAGTTGACCGCAATAAAGACCAAGATCACCATATACCGCAAGCACTATAGGGTTGAGGGAATGGCTTGAGGACGTGCCAATGAATAAATCCGAGCATCTAGTTGATGGTGGTTTGACCACCATCAAACTGCTAATTGACAGGATGGAGCGGCCGAGCGGTGAAGGTACAACATGTACAGACTGATGGTGACAGCTGTCAGGCGGCACTTAACCAAGCGTAAACGCGATTGTCCGGATCAACTACCAAGGTACTCGAGACAACACGCGTAAGGGAGGCACATAAATGTTACAGGCAGGACTCTATCACAGGGCGGTAGACCAGTGACAGTGTGCCACTTGTACCTAGGTCTAGCACTAGCTCACCCACTATATAAGCAGGGAGGCTGGTAGTGGGTCGGGGTTCTTCTAGTCCTTTTTCGTCTTTGTATCTTGCTCCACCTTCTTGGGGAAGCTTTGCTTGGACAAGAAATATACATTCTTCTTTTGTTCACCACCCTTTCCCTTACTCTCCTCTTGCCCCGCTTCTAACCCAGCAGTAGCACTACACTAGGAGAACTCCTCCTCCCCTGTATGTGGACCCTCACTGCGTCTGGGTAGAGGCCATCATAGCACCTCCCAATACTCTCGTGGTAATGCTAACTCATCGGTGTGGATCCTCAGGATTGGACACTATCCATAGCGTCCTAGCAACCACCGAGACTTCATAACAACACCACATCTGGCCTGCGGAGTCCCTGACAACCATCGACCCTATCACTTGTTTGTGCTAGCTAGCGGTTTGACGTTGGTCAAACCGCCATCAACCAAATGCCTGAACTTAGTCATTGGCACATCCTCGAGCCATGCGCTCCATCATCCTTGGCCACCCCATAGAGGTTGTGATATGTAGCGGCTTCACTCTCCACTGTGGCCAGCTTCAGCTTCAGGGAGGTGATTGTCGCATCATGTAGCTTAGTAGCCCCTCGAACCCTGCCTCTCGCTACTCTTGGGTTCATTCTAGCTAGGCCTCCAGCTCTCGGATTTGCTTACGCGACTACTATAACTTCTGCTCCCTTGCTGCGAGCTATTAGGCCAGTCACTGGGCATGCTCCACTAACTCTGTGATGGTGGTTTGTGGTGGGTCCTACTAGGTCTTGGCCAAGCCACGCTCTCTCCCCACATCTGATTGAATTGGGATGATTGCCCTTGGTCCCCCTTGGTGTGGGTTCCTCACAGCTGATTGCGAGTGCGGTTTTGGCTTCTATGAGTTGGGTGATGCGATAGTGCAGTTCCTCCTGATAGGTGCCAGCTTTGCATGTGTTTCCTCAAGCTCTTTTTCCCTTTGTTTAATCTTGGTCAGTTTGTGGGTTCGTTGCTCTTTCTCTACTATGGCTTGCATGCGGGCGTGCCTGTGGTGGTTGTGGAGTCTTTGGAGGCTATCATACCTACCCTATAAACTACCAAGGTTCATTGCTAGCATACTCTAGATTTTTGTTGCGTCCTTCCTCCTCCTCTCTACTACCTCATACAGTTGGGCTCCATGGAGGAGCAATTCCCTAGAATTCTTTGCGTCCTTTCGAGAGACATGCCTCAATTTTGTAAGCTTAGCTACTATGGTATTATGTTCCTTAGCCACGCTTGAGAGGTCGAGGTCATTATACACCACCATTGCTTCCTTTAGTAGGTCGAAGGCCTCTATGAGTTTGAGATGAGCTAATGAGGCCCACCAGCCATTAGCATGAAAATGCTGGTAGGCATCTTCAGAATCTTCCTCAGAATCACCCCCTGTCCCCTCTCAATTGTCTGGTTGTGCTGGTTAGGTAGGCCGTCCGGCCCTTTCTGGTGTCAAATCCCATGATAATGGGGGTCCTACTACTAGGGGAACCGCCCATATTGGTTATACAGTCTAGGGTCTTTGCTCCTTCTTGTAGGAGTCCTAGCACCTGAGTTGTTCCTACTCAAGAGAGGTGTTGTCTCTAGCCAGCTTCTCCGGCGACACTGAGGGTTCTAGATGTTTTCCTTAGTTGACCTGACTTATTCCAGTTTGCTCTTTCTCCCCCATGTCCCCTATAGTACCTACCTGGAGTTGTGTTGGTATTAAAGTTGTAGCTCGGCCAACCAGACCGACGGTCATGATACCAATATAGCTAGCCATGGAAAGTCTCTACTCAGACCCGACCTTTCTGGAGCCCCTAAATGGGTGTGTAGGATTAATCCTACCACCCTTCTTGGTCTTAGAGAGAACTGGGCATGATTTATTTGGCACACCTCTTTAGTGGCTCCAAAAAGGTGGCGAGATTAATCTCGCCCACCATGTAAGGGCTGGTGAAATGAATCTCACCACCCTTCTCAGTCCCCTCCATTGATATGTTGTAAACCTTCTACATCTCAGACAGAGAAGTTTGGGATTGGTTCAACTCATCAATGGAGGAAAAAAAGAAGGGTGGTGGGATTCATCCCTCCACCATGCATAGAAGGGTCGGCGGGATTAATCCCGCCACCCAAGTCCTTCTTGCAGGCCATGGGCGGCGGGATTAATATCGCCACCCAGGCCCTTTATGCAGGCCAACGACGGCGAGATTAATCCCGTCGCCTATTCCCTTCAGATAGGCCATTGGCGGCGGGATAAATCCTATCGGATTCCGCACAGGGCATGCGTAGGCAGCGCCTCCTAGGCCTTGCACGTAGGCCTTAGGCGGCGAGATTAATCCCGCCGCACACCCATGCCCTGCATGGAATCCGGCAAGATTAATCCCGCTGCCTAAGCCCTTTAGACAAGCCATTGGTGGCAGGATAAATCCCGCCGGATTCCGCGTAGGGCATGCGTAGGCGGCGGGATTAATCCTGCCGCACCCCATGCCTTGTGCAGAATCCGGTCGGATTAATCCCGCTGCCTAGGCCCTTCAGATAGGCCATTGGCGGCAGGATAAATCCCGCCGGATTCCACGCAGGGCATGCATAGGCGGCGAGCCATGAGTGGCAGGATTAATCCTGCCACCCTCCACGCAAGCCATGGGCGGCGGGATTAATCCTGCCGCTCATGAGGGTAACCGAATAGCCTACCTAAAGGGCGGCGGGATTAATCCTACCGCTCATGACCTGCATGAAGGCCCTCGACAGCGGGATTAATCTCGCCGCTCGCGGGGCTAACCAAAGAGCGGCGAGATTAATCTCGCTACTGCACACATATATATATGTATATGTATATGTGTGTAGGAGAGTGCATGCGTGTGCCAGAGATAAACAAATCAGATAAAATTATTGTGATACACACACACATATGTATATGTATATGTATATCGTGCTAAATAAATTAAATTATACAGATACACACACACACACACACATATATATATATGTATAAGTATATGTATATATATGTATATGTATATACAGGAGTGTGCGTGTGTGTGCGAGAGATAGATAAATAAATAAAATTATACAGATACTGGTACACATAATATATGTATGTATATATGTACATAGGTATATATATATGTGTATATGTATATAGTGTGTATGCGTGTGTGAGCGAAACAAATAAAATCATACAGATAAATAAATGTGTGCGTGTGAGAGAAAGAGAGAAAGAGAGAGAGAAAGAGAGATCTCACATGTGTGTGAGAGAAAGGGAGATTTCACAATCGCCACCGCCACCTTGCTTCTTGAAACCCTAAGAATATACCTAAACCCTAAAAGAAATAGAATATATATTAACCCTAATTGAATATTCCTTCTAAAAATATACTTAAACCCTAAAAAAGAATAAAAGATAGATTTGCCCTAAATGAATATTCTTTCATTATATTATTAGCGTGTGTGTGTGCGTGGGTGTATCACATACACCCCAAGAATAAAAATCATGCAGGGGTTTAACATATGTGTGTCCATGAGAGTGTTAAAGTTTCACGTATAGCAATACATATAACACACATAGTATTATACACATACATATTAGTACATAATATTGGAGAGATGGAGTACATATTATGGATCATGCATGGTGTGTATGTATGAGAGAAAAGAGACAATACATATTATGGATCATGCATGGTGTGTATGTTTGAGAGAAGAGAGACAGTACATATTAACATGGATTATGCATGGTGTGTATGTATGAGAGAATTGAGAGTGTTAACAAATTAAAATCGTATACATTGCATATATTAGTACACATATATACATACATACATGTATACACACAGACATACATATATATTACATGTGTAAATTCAATGTGTTACATACACACAAACTGAGTACATATAAATCATACATGTGTTGAACATGATATTTTTTAATAAAGAAGCAACATATTTCTCAAGTTTGGTTTAGGGCAATATGCATGTATATGCATATGTGTCTTTGTAAGTGCTTCTAATGCGTGTGCACGTGTATATATAAATTTATGATTGTGTTTATATATGTGTGCAAAACAAACATCGAATAATTAAGACAATAATATTAATAAACACACTATGAACATATTCTAAATTATACATAATAATATATGATTTTATCTAATATATAGTCATATATAGTTTTAATAATATATATTAATTTAATATTGATAATAAGGTTTAACATTGGAATATTCTTGAAATAATAAGAAATTAATTGAGAAAATCCCATTAATATATACAAATGTAGATCAAGTACTGAAATAATTAACTAAATTAATTATGATAATCATGTTTAATATTGGAATATTCTTGGATTAATAAGAAAATAATAAAGAATATCCCATTAATATAAGAAGATTAATTACTCAAGTAATTAAAAAAATGATATTAATATACACACTATGAACATATTTTAAATTATACATAATAATACATCATTTTATCTAATATATAGTCATATATAGTTTAATAATATATATTAATTTAATATTGATAATAAGGTATAACATAGGAATATTCTTGAAATAATAACAAATTAATTGAGAAAAATCCATTAATATATACAAATGTAGAATAATTACTGAAATAATTAAGATTAAGACTAACTTAATTATGATAATCAGGTTTAATATTGGAATATTTTTGGAATATTAAGAAAATAATAAAGAATATCCCATTAATACTAGGAAATGTAAATTAATTACTCGAGTAATTAAGAAAATAATAATAATAAATAGACTATGAATGTATTTTAGTTAATACATAATTATATATCAATTTATTTATTGTATAAGTATATAAATATATATATAATATAAACTTAATAATATATACTGGAATATTAAGAATGTAGAATAATTACAAAAATTTCGTAATATTAAACAGCTTAAATCACTTGAATGACATTAAATGCAATTTTAAAATATTCATTGGAATTGGAGAGTATATATATCAAAGTGTCGGTTTTTGTGTTAACTCATTTTAAATTTTATTTTCTGTTCTTTTCAAAAAATTTGAATTTCTGACATAAGTATTGTTGGTTTGACATGTAAATTTGAAAATGCATTTAATTTCCCACTCAAATTCAGATCTAGTTCTTTCTCCGGCAAGGGTTTCTTCATTTCTTTATTTTTTACTCTTCAGAATTTCTTTTTTCTTCATAATGATCAGCTCAAGAGCGACATTAAATTGGGTGCGCTATTGTTTATAGGAAAGCACGACGCCTTCAGTGCTGTTTACAAGTAAGTATTATAAACAAATTTAAATATAGTTATAAAGATTCATTCTCTTACATTCTTTCTTAAAATTAAAATTTAAGGGTTTAGGAATGCATTAGGATTACAATATATTCCGTTAGGGATTTATCCCGTTTAAATATCCTTTTAACTTAATATTTTCGGTTAGTTGGGCGGCATGATTAATCCGGCTATTTCTTTTCACTCTTAAAAGAGGTGGCGAGATTAATCCCACCACTATTTCTTTGATAGCCATAGCAAAATTAGTCCGGGTAATGCTTCTCCGCCTCTGAAAAAGAGCGCGGGATTAATCTCGCCACCACTTCCCTGTTTTAAATATTTGTGGGCAGGATTTATCTCGAGATCTCATTGAAATCATAACTTCGGAGAGAGTTGTGGGCGGGATTAATCCCGCCACTTATTCCTCGTCGTCAGAGTTGTGTGCGAGATTAATCCTGCCCCCTCTTCCTCATTGGAGGGAGTTGCGGCGGAATTAATCCCACCACCTCTCTCCAACGAGGAAGATCAAGCGGCGGGATTAATCCCTCTGCCTCTCTCCGACAAGGAAGATCCGGCAGTGGGATTAATCCTGCCGTCGGAAGGAGTCCGCGGTGGGATTAATCTTGCCGCTTCTCTTCGACAAGGAAGATTTGGCGGCGGGATTAATTCCACCGATTCTTCCTCGCCGGAGGGACTCTCCGAAAGGGTAGCTTCGTCGGCGGGACTAATCCCGCCGACTCTCTCCGAAGGGGTAGAGTCGGTGGTGGGATTAATCCCGCCCACCGTTCCTAGTCGGAGGGAGTCATGGGCGGGATTAATCCCGCCCATCAGTTGTATTAATCATGCATGAGATATTATCTTTATACATAATTATGTATTATTGCACATGCATATTATTAAGCAACCGCAGTTATGATTTCTTAGAAATATTGCATTAAAAGATATCATAAATAACACAATTATTTATGTGCAGGACAATATGTTTAATACTAGAGATAAAATATGTCTTCTTCGGAACAACGAGATAGCTAGCACTGGAACTGTGGAAGTTTGAGATGATAATGCATCATGTCACAATGTTGCCCAAGGATCTTGTGTATACGTATGGGTGAACACCATTTACAAGTATGTTGAGGTTCCGGGAATGGAATTTGAGGAGGGTTCTTCTGTATTGTGGAATTTGGATGAAGTCAAGGCTGACACAGAATATGCAGAGTCACAAACAAATAGTAGCACGAGTTTACCAGATGATGGCTTGCATGTTGTGATGGATGAGGTGATTCTCTTTCTTCATGAGATTGAGGTTGGGAGAGGCATCATCACATCTATAAATCCAATGGAAGCAGTGTCAGAAGAGAAACTAGGGTCCAACTTCGTGGGTGTAGTTGTGACAGAGGTTTCACCTAATGGCACATTGCATCCTGGATCCCTCGTGAGGTGGCAAACATCTGAATTAAGACGGCAAGATGGTTCAACATATTCTAGGTTGGATTTCAATAATAACAACCCGAAAGAACAACTCATATTTGAAGAGGTTTCTTGCATTGGTCCTATTGTAAGAAAAAGGCGATTCATGGGTTGCAGATCTTCCCCTGCAAGTTTCAGCAAGAGGGTCAAGATGGATCCTACATCTTCCGAAAGTGTTATGAGCATTTCCACGATTGACTGCTGCAAGAAGAAGTGTTGTCAGATGGCAGATCGGAATGAAATTATTTAATGTAGACATGTCTTTCGTACGCTCACCCAAAAGCAAAGGCATGAGTTTGTATATGCTACACTAACTGCGTGTATTGATGGAATGGCCTCGGACACATGTTATCAGAGTACATCCATGGTATTTAATAAGGTGGCCATCTACTTCAAAGCTTGATACAGTATATACGGGATCCCAAAGACCACGTTCTACCGTCGGAGGGATGAGTGGCTAGATGGAGCACGAACCTCAGTACATGGGAACACTCTCTTGGTCAAAACCTGCTCTCACATTATGGCAGCCATAGAGATACTCAAGGCTTTTGTGGAAGCAAATGCAGATAGGGTGCCTCACAAATGCCGAACCACAAATGCAGGGGTCAGGGAAAATCTCAAGGTTTTTGCCTTCAATCTACACTCAATTGAAGCTGTGTGAACATGTGAATAAGTGCCTCAGTTTGATGGGGCTCTAAACAATCTTGTTGAACCATAAAATCCTACCCACTGCACCAAGGTAAGATTGCCTTTGATAAACCCGTATTTAGGGTCTACCGGAATAAGATAGAGAAGAAATCAAACATCAGAATGTCGAAAAAGGGTAAGGATGGCAAGGTGTATAGCAGGCAGCAGTACTATGGATCCCGTCACAGTACTGGAAATAAGAATAGTATACCACAAATCAGAAATACTACTAAGGAAGAGACGTATTGAGAGAGAAAGGAAACTTATATTAAGTCCACGCACGGCACATGATACAAAATAATAGTATACTCGAGATCCCCTTCTAGTCCTAATTTGGTCATTTATACCGTACTCTAGGTCCCGTACTAGCAGTTATCACAACTACCTCTCAACCTTATCCATTCAATTACTGTAACTCCTTATCCTTATCCAAACATGCCGTACTCTGCTGGTATCATATTGCGATATTGTGTTAGTAACTCGTACTCCAATATATCCTTCCCACTCTCGGTTTCCACAAATATATATTGTTTTTGATATTTTCCCATTATATTGCAAATGAAAACAAGAAATTCTATCAATGTCTAACTATGATCCTAACATCCCCCCAGACTGGAAATGTTGCATCGGCCCAATGCAACCTTACAATGTGCTCGCAGTTCCGCACATAGAAGCGACAAAGTTCTTCCAGCTTGAGGTTCTCCTCGCGGAATTTACGTACTTCGTTTGCGTCATCTGATGTTAGAGTAGTTGCCGGGTTAAACTCGCTCATTTTCTCATGGATATTACGAACTTGGTCAACTAATGTGTGTACAGTATCCATGAGTACCTTGTTTTGGTCATATAGACGTTGTATGATGTTTGACTGCTCCAAGAATTGCTTATCAATCGTATTACAGCGGTCATGAAGCTGTTGACTGAAAGTTGCGTCTGCTCGTTGAAGTGCTACCTGCTGGGTGAGAGAATCAACGACACTGTGAAGGTGGGAAAGTTGACCTTCGAGAGTCGTATCCTATGGTGGGTCTTGCGGTGGTAGTCCGGGTGAAGCAGTCTAATCACGAGTACGCTTCAAACCCCTTGAAATGTCCCGCTCCTGCTGATCCAAAGCATGATGTCCCATCTGTTGTATTGGTGAATAGGGCTGTTGCTGGTTCTGATCTTTATCATGGATGTCGTTCTTGGCAGAGTGTCCAGGTGTCGGCTCTGCTAAATCCAGTTCTTGTCTTGGTTGCCGTACTACTGACTCCCGTACTTGCTGTGCTGGAGGTACTACTTGTGGCAGTATGATATGAAAAGATGTACCTGTCGTAGTTTGATGTTGAACTGATGGTGGTGACGGAACTACGATAGGACTCGTATTATTGAATGGTGCCGAATCCTCGCACTCCATTGTCACGATCCGATACAAAATACAGAATTCCGGATATAGGATATGGGTTGCAGACTTTCCTACAGGATTCCGGATACAAGATATGGGTTGCAGGACTTTCCTACAGGATATTCCTACCAGGATTCCGGACACATGATATTCCTACAGGATATGCCTAGAGGATAAGGGACATGTGGACTCATCTTAGCCTCTGCATGCATGCAGCCACTTTTGCATGCATGCAACCACTTTTAGCACTCATGCCTAGATTAGCTCTTGGAGTTGTGAGCATAAAAGCTCCGACCTAATTGTTGTACAAGCAGTTACTATCAACACCAGTCTTACTACAATCAATCTCGTCTTGTCTTGTTCTTGTTTTGTTTCCTGTCCTGCTCCTGTCTTGTTCCCGGATCCTGTCCTGTTTCTGTCTTATTCCTGGATCCTGTCTTGCTCCCGGATCCTATCCTAATCCTGTCTTGCTCCTGGATCAGTCATGTTCCTGTTCCTAGTTCCGTCCTGCCCTCGGTCCTGTTCCTGAGTCAACCTTCCTGTTCTTGGAATTCTGCTCTCTTCCTGGTTCCTGGATCGTGGCTTGACAGTTTGATAGTAACTGCTTCATAGTTCTCCGTTTTCCAGCTACCTTTTTCTTGATTCTTTTCCTTCATTTTCCTCCTTTTTCTTTCCTAAATCATGGCTGATTTTGAGCGCTTTCAACGTGAGCACCAAATGTTACTTCATGAGCTGGCCACTTTGCGCCAAGTGGTCACCGACCTGCAAGGTTCCACCAATGTGGCACATGCAGCTGCTGATGCATCCTCCAAGGCTGCTACGCAGGCTCTCTCCCAGGCATTGGTGGTTCCCTCTTTATCGAACTTTTCTTTGGAGCCGAAGGTTAGCATGCCAGAGAAGTTCAGTGGCAATCGTGCCGATTTCCAAGGTTTCCTGAATTAGATCCGGCTCTTGATCCGTATGCAACCACGGCGCTACTCGACTAATGCTTAAAAGGTGGGTCTTTTGGCATCCTTACTAAGTGGATCTCCACGAGCTTGGGTTGCCCCTTTGCTGGAGCGTGACGACCCATTGATGGAAGACTTTGAAGGTTTTGTGGCTGCCTTTGAAGCCTATTTTGGAGATCCTGATAAGTGCCATTCTGCATGCACGAAGTTACGGAAGCTCACTCAAGGATCCCGACCAGCTTCCGTCTATGCATCCGAATTTCAGCAACTTTGCACAAACATTCCATGGGACGAGACTGCATTGATCGAACACTTCCGTTTTGGGTTGAGGGATGACGTGAAGGACCTTCTCCTTACGTTACCGGATGCCCAAACATTAGCGAGATCATGCAACAAGCTGTTCGTTGCGACAACCGTTTGTTCGAGCGTCGTCAGGAAAGATCCCGTCAGCAGTTCCTGCAAACCAATCCTGCAGCTGTGGTACATGTTCCTGCACCACCTTCTGGAGTAGTTCCTATGGAGGTTGAAAAATCCAAGCGTGTGGCTCTCTTTCCGCTGCTGAGAAGCAACGTCGTCGCAGTGAGAACCTGTGCTTGTATTGTGGTGGAGCAGGACACAAGGTGGCAGATTGTCCTATTAAAGCCAGGAACTTCAAGACGCGTGAAGTTGAAGCTGAAGTTCAGTCGGAAAACTCCAATGTCCACTTCGTCTAGGAGCCGCGAAGTTGGACGTAGGTGCAGGCTCCATTGGTGCTGCTCATACCATCCATCACTTAAGTTTCCTGTACACATTCATCTTAATAATCGAGAGCTCATGGAGTTTGCCTTGTTAGACACTGGTGCAAATGCATGCTTCATGGATGACACGTTTGCAACTCAACATGGCATTTCGGTGGTGAAGTTGAAGCGTGCAGTTCCTGTAGAGGTGGCCGATGGGCGTCTGATTGCTTCTGGCGCAGTTACCCATGCTACCGAACCTCTCTCCTGCAGTATGGCACATTCAACTGTTCAATTTCCTTCAACTTGATCAAGACTCGGTCGACTCCCATCATTTTGGGCATGCCATGGTTCGTTGTTGCAAATCCGCAGATCGACTGGAGGTCTAGGACGCTCACGTTTTCCTCTCCGACAGCTAGGATCAATCCTGTACCTTCCTGTGTGCAGGATACATCCTTAGTATCTGAGGCAGTACAAGCTACAGGATTGACCGTGCCTGTTCCTGTACCAGTGTTGAAGACTCCTCCTCGACAGGATTCACCTCATGTCAGTTCCTCAGCACATCCGCAGGCTCTCTCCACTCCTGTAAGTTTGTGTCCTGTACAGGGTTCTTCCAATCCTGTATCAGTGTCGAAGGTTCCTCCTCAACAGGATCCACCTCCTGTTGATTCGTCAGCACATTCGCAGGCTTTTCCCACTCTGCGCAACCACGGACTCCTGTACAGGATTCTTCCAATCCTGTACACTCATCAACACCACACAGGTTTTTTCCAATCCTGCCTCTTTCTGTTACCCTGCTTCTGTTCCACCCCCAAGATCCTTCCTCTTTTTCAGTCACAGCTCCCTCCTTCTCCTCTCCGAGTTCTTACCACTACCATGCATGAACTCGCCACTGATCCTGCTCCTTTCCACCTTTTTGCCTTTCAAGTAACTCCTACGTCCTCTTCTACCTTTCCTGTATCCGACTCTCCTTTTTTCAATCTCCTTCTCCTCTCCTTCTCCTTCTCCTCCTTCTTCCCTACCATCCAAGTACCACGACTTTAAGGACGTTTTTGACAAGCACAAGGCTGCAGTTCTTCCTGTTCACAGGTCCTACGACTGTCCTATTGATCTTGCGGAAGGAAAGACTCCACCATTCGGACCGATTTATGCATTGTCACCCACAGAGTTGGAGGTTCTTCGTCAGTACATCGAGGACAACTTGGCATCCGGCTTCATTCGTCACTCAAAGTCCCCTGCAGGAGCCCTATCTTCTTTGTCAAGAAGAAGGATGGGAGTTTACGTTTGGTTGTGGACTACAGGGGTTTGAATCAAGTCACCATTCGGAATCGGTACCCGTTGCCATTGATCCCGGAACTTCTCGATCGGCTGCGAGGAGCAAAGGTGTTCACGAAGATCGACTTACGAGGGCCTACAACCTTGTACGGATTCGTCCCGGCGATGAGTGGAAGACTGCCTTTCGTACAAGGTATGGACATTTTGAGTACACGGTAATGCCTTTCGGCCTTACCAATGCCCCAGCCGTGTTCCAACACATGGTGAACGACATCTTTCGTGACTTCTTGGACCAGTTTGTGGTGATCTACCTCGACGACATCTTGATTTTCTCCAAGGACCAGGCGGCACATGACAAGCATGTACGACTAGTTCTAGAGCGGCTTCGCGAGCATGGCCTGTACGCGAAGTTGGAGAAGTGTTTTTTCGATAGGGATTCGGTGGAGTTCTTGGGCTACATCGTCTCTCCTGCTGGCGTTTCCATGGACATGCACAAGGTGAAGACCATCGTGGAGTGGGAGAGGCCCAAGTCGGTACGAGATGTACAATGTTTCCTTGGCTTTGCAAACTTCTACAGGCGGTTCATACAGGACTTCTCCAAGCGTGTACTTCCACTCACAGAACTCACCAAGCGCACAGGCTTTTCTCTTGGTCCGACAAGGCGGAACACGCATTCACAACACTCAAGGACGTCTTCACGACAGCTCCGATTTTAGCACATCCTGACCCTTCTCATCCTTTCTTCATTGAAGCAGATGCCTCGGATTTTGCAGTAGGATCCGTCCTATCGCAAGTTGGAGAGACAAGTTGCTTCATCCTGTAGCTTTTCACTCTCGTAAGTTCCTGTCGGCGGAGATCAATTACGAGATTCATGACAAGGAACTCAAGGCCATTGTGGATTCGTTTGAGGAGTGGCGGCATTTCCTGGAAGGTGCTGCACATCCTGTACAAGTTCTTACGGATCACAAGAACCTGGAGTACTTTCAAACGGCTCGAGTTCTCAGTCGGCGACAGGCTAGGTGGGAGTTCCTATCACGTTTTGACTTCGTCATCGTCTACAGGCCCGGTTTTCGGAATGGCAAGGCGGACGCATTGTCTAGGCGCTCTTACCTTGCACCAAGCCCGGGCGATCCTGCATTTGACTGTCAAAGGCAAGTGTTGTTGGGTCCTGATCGATTCCGGCTTGCGGCACTGCAGGTTCATCAGGCTCCAGCAAATTCAACACTCCTACAGGACGTCCGTTCGCAGTTGGCTACAGACGACTTGGCAAAGAATGTGTTCTCACACATTCATCCTGACGTTGCAAGTTCCTCTTCCTCCAGTTCCCGTCCAGACTACAACCTGTTCACCATACAGGATGGACTCCTGTACCGGGAAGGTCTCCTGTACGTTCCTGTTGGTATTTCCAGGACTCGTGTGGTACAGGATTGTCATGATACCCCGGCTACAGGACATTTTGGTGTGGCCAAGACAGTGGAGTTGGTGACTCGCAACTATTGGTGGCCTGGGTTGCGAGGTTTTGTGGAGAGGTTTGTACGGAGTTGTGACACTTGTAGCAGGTCGAAGATGCCTCATCATGCACCCTCTGGTCTTCTTCGTCCTCTTCCTGTTCCTTCTGCTCCTTGGAGATCCATTTCTATGGATTTCCTCACAGATCTTCCTCCTTCTCGTGGATTCGATGCAGTTCTTGTGGTGGTTGACCGTTTCACCAAGCAGGCTCATTTCCTACCCTGCAACAAGACAGCTACAGGTCAGACAACTGCCGAGTTGGTGATCCGTGAGGTGTTCCGACATCATGGTCTTCCTGAGAGCATTGTTTCCGATCGAGGTCCACAATTCATGTCCAAGTTTTGGCGAGAGCTTCTTCGGAGTCTACAGGTTAAAGCGGATCTTTCTTCAGGATATCACCCACAAACCGATGGGCAGTCCGAACGCACAATTCAGACCTTGGAACAGTATCTTCGTTGCTTCATCAGTTACCAGCAGGACAACTGGTTGGACCTTCTTCCAATGGCGGAGTTTGCCTACAACAACTCCGTTCACGCATCTACAGGACAGACACCTTTCTTTGCTCTTACAGGCCACCATCCACGTTTTGACTTTGCTCCTCCCGCTTCTCCTTCTTCCGCTCCTGCAGTACAGGATCGTCTTCAGCATCTTCGCAGGTACAGGATGATCTCCAGGTTCATCTTCAGCAGGCACAGGAACGATACAAGCATCATGCTGATGCTCACCGTCAGCCGGCACCTGCATACAAGATTGGTGATCTCGTGTGGCTTCTTCGTCGACACATTCGCACCAACAGGCCTTCTTCTAAGTTGGATTTTCAACGATTGGGCCCTTACAGGATCGTGGCGGAGGTAAATCCTGTAGCTTTCCGACTCGAGTTACCATCCACGGTGAAACTTCATCCTGTGTTTCACACCTCCTTGTTGGAGCCGTATCATCCTTCTTCTCTTCCCGGTCGTGTTTCTTCTCCTCCCCCTCCTGTGGTCATTGACACTGAACCTGAGTACGAAGTTGCAGCCATCCTTGATTCTCGTCTTCATCGTCACCAACTCCAATACTTGGTGGATTGGAAAGGGTATTTGCCTACTGATCGCACTTGGGAACCTGCATCCAACTTACTCCATGCTTCTTCCAAGGTTGCTGCCTTCCATCGGCATTATCCTGCTAAACCAGGTCCCAAGACTCGTGGAACTCGTCTTTAGGGAGGAGGTGCTGTCACGACCCGATACAGAATACAGGATTCCGGATACAGGATATGGGTTGCAGGACTTTCCTACAGGATTCCGGATACAGGATATGGGTTGCAGGACTTTCCTACAGGATATTCCTACCAGGATTCGGACACAGGATATTCCTACAGGATATGCCTAGAGGATAAGGGACATGTGGACTCATCTTAGCCTCTGCATGCATGCAGTCACTTTTGCATGCATGCAACCACTTTTAGCACTCATGCCTAGATTAGCTCTTGGAGTTGTGAGCATAAAAGCTCCGACCTAATTGTTGTACAATCAGTTACTATCAACACCAGTCTTACTACGATCAATCTCGTCTTGTCTTGTTCTTGTCTTGTTTCCTGTCCTGTTCCTGTTCCGTCCTGTCCTGTTTCTTCTATTCTGGATCCTGTCTTGTCTCCCGGATCCTATCCTGATCCTGTCTTGCTCCGGATCCTATCCTGATCCTGTCTTGCTCCTGGATCCGTCCTGTTCCTGTTCCTAGTTCCGTCCTGCCTCGGTCCTATTCCTGAGTCAAGCCTTCCTGTTCTTGGAATCCTGCTCCTTCCTGGTTCCTGGATCGTGGCTTGACATCCATAGGTGTTGTTGAAGTTGGTGCTATGGGCTGACTGTGATTTGGTAGTGCTGTGTCTTCACACTCTGTGTGTGGTACAAAAGTTGATGCCGTGGGCATGTTTCGCATCCTCCGTTGGTCTCCTCGAGGTAAAGGTCTCCTCTGCAATACTTGATCATCATCTTCCTCCTCGTCCACAAACTCGAGTATGATTTTGGGTTCCTTTGACTGCGGCTCCTCTGGCTTCTTTGCTTGCGTACGTGGTCGTTTCTTCGACTTAGTTGGTAGTGGTGCATCCAAATTACGGACGTCGAAAACATTATCTGGGTACTGATTGGTAAGACCTAACCAAAAGCCCATCCTTGTTTTGAGTACTGGTGTACCTGTCGGTGCTAAATCTGCATACATAATGTTGATAATTGTCAGAATATGATGAAGCACCGAAAATACGGACGTCTTCTTGTCCTTTCTTTTGGGGTTGTGCAGAGTGTTCAACTCACGTTGTAGCCCTACTACCACTAGCTCTCCCCAATCCGGTTTCTGTCCCTGTTCAGATTGATGATATACATACCCAATCTCCTTATTGAATTCTGCCAGAGTTTTGCGAAAAGCAAATGCAGTGGTAATAGCCTTAATACGACTCTTATGAGGTTCGCGCAGGATTGATGTTGGTGCCACATTCGCCGTCTTCTGCTTTGGCAAAACTTGTCCAAATTATCGGTGTAGTGATGAACGTATGTGTTGACTTGTGGAATTGGATCATAAGAGATGTCTGGATCTGGGAATTCAAATACATCTCGAATAAGCTTACTTGTAAATGCAAATCCGCCGCCCTGTGGTTGTAGAGCCTTGTATTGCGGTAGGTATCCCTTGATCGCCTGGTCGACTAAGTGTTCACCGTGCTAATCCAACCGTTTGTGTACAAATGTTTCGAAATATCGCTCCAATTGCATCCTTTGAATCCATTCTCATATGTCCGAGATGAGTGTTGGTGTCGGATGGACAATACAATAAAGGACTAGCATAAGCGGAATTGAAACCGCCGGTTCTGATTGAGACGCCGTATTGACCCTTGTTGCCGAAGTACTCGTCGTATCCGTGTACTCGTCCATCGATTCCATATGCGTCTGCTGAATAAAGGAAGAGAAGGACGAAGGACTTAAAAATTGGAAAGAAGAAGAAGAAACTAAAGAAGAACTTGAAACCCTAAGATGTACTTGCAACTAAGTGATGCTCCTATTTTATCCTTGGAAAAGTTATGGTCTGTCAATGTCTACACAGCCGTCCACGTGTCAATATTAGATTGGTTGGGTGTGTGAATACCTTGGTTTTCGATAGATTTGGCAGGGAATATCTCATCATTGGATTTTGTATTCCTCAGATTTCCCGATTCCTTGGATTTTGATATTCGCTTGTGTGGGTGATCCTGTCGATGTTTCCAGAAGATTTTGCTAACGTCTACTCGCCATGTGTCCACATGCTTTACCATGCTTTGCTCCGACTTACGGTTTGGATCGTATTTCAAGCCACTGTTTAGTGCAAATGTTTGTGGGTCCACCGAATTGTGTAGTTCATTTTCTGGGTTGTTGTCAAGATCTTCCTCTGGCTTATTAGATGTCTATTTCCGTATGCGATTCGTGTTTGTTGTTAGTAAGACTCGTGTTGTAGCATCCATAAGAGTGACGGTGTTATTATTTCGTATATCGGTATAATATATGGTCTATACCATTTGGACTTAAATTTATAACCGATGGGTTGAATTCTGCTTGCTGTTTCCTGGGGACTGCATATGGTAGTAGTTCTACTTATGCATACAAATCGTAGGTGGAACTCCCTTGAGATCTTCATAACTCCATGCAAAAACATCTGCATTTTGACGTAATACTGCTATCAGCTGTCTTCGATATTCCAGCTCGAGATCAATTGCTATTCGTACTTTTCATGGTCCATATTCACTTGTTTTAATTTCAACTTCTTCAATCTTCTCATTCGTCGTAATTTCCAGTTTTTGTTGAGTCTGTATTCTTTGTTCATGCTCGGTCTCAAATTGTAACCATTGTTGCAAAGGTTGTTTAAACTTATCCGTCAGTCCGAAAGTATGCATATGTTGTTGTTGATCACTAGTAGCCACCTTTTTCAAATTTTCTTTCTTCCGGCATCATCTGGTATAAATCCACTTGTGTTATCTTTATGAGGTCTGGATTACTTTCAAATAGGAGTTTTTCTCTTCCTTGTTCAAGCCGTAATGCTAGTCAAAATCCTCCATTTGTAATGGTCGAGTTGGTCGTTTGATTGGCTTTTTCTGCTATGTTCGAACAACTGCTTTTTGTCCACTTTTATAAAGTACCATTTCATTGTGCTCCCAATTATGTTATACTTTTGCATCTCTTAACCATGGTCTTCCTAGTAATATCTGGTATGATTTGCTCGTCTACTCTATACGTAGTACGACCAAAGACACCTTAAACTTGATTCCTACAATTTTCATACATATAGATCTAATTATACCAATGGGTCTTACTTTCCTCTGATCAGCCATCCGTACCAAGAAGGGTGCATTTTCAATAGGCCCAAGACTCAATTGTTTGCAAGTCTGCTCTTCAATTATGTTCACTCCTGAACCTCCATCAATAGGTATATTCTGGATATTGTTTTTGCCAATCCGAGCCGTAATCATTGGTACTCTTCATCCCAGTCTTCTCGTCTGTAAGAACTTTCGTTGTATTCACTCCTACTTGACTTATATCGGTTTGAATATTACTCACGTCCAAAGCATTTGTTATCTACATTCGCAAAAATGGTGCTAATGTTAGTAACTCCCTTATAGTTAACTATACAAGTTGTTGTAGAATCACAGCAACAATATGATCTCCAAGTGGTACTGTTGATGTGGATTGCTGTGAATGCATGCTCATTTCATTAGTCATAGAGTCTTGATTTTCCCCTTGTTGCATTTTCTGAATTTGATAGTTACTCGTTGTACTGTAGCCTTTTCTTTCTCCCAATTCTTGCGTATTGGTCTTTCTTTGCTTGGTTCCATCCGTACTCGCTTGGCTCGTGTTACCGCATACGTCTCAGTTGAGGGTAGTTTTTGTATCTTTGCTCCCATTTGCACTCATAATTTGTTCGTGATAGTCATCTGATAGATCATTCTCTTGTTGAACTTCAATTCTCCGGGTTGCTGGTTTAGTGGAAGATGTTCTAGTGTTAAATTCACATTACGGACATTCTGGTGAATATATGTCCCATCTCACCACATATGTAACAGCGAATACTATTGAGTCTATTACATTCAGTAGAATAGCATCCTTTTTCTCCACATCTAAAACATGTCACATTAGGATTCTAACCTCGTAATGCTGGTGGAGGTGGTATTGGGGTAATAATGGTGGTCATGTCTGTGCCGAGGCTGGTAATAAAGTGTCCTCTACATGCTACCTCCGTATTATTACCTTGTCGGTAGAATGCTCCGGATTCACAGGAAATCTCCTTCCATTCCATTTTTACGTTCCCCATTATACGCTCTTTGCAGATAGTCGTATGAATTAGCATTTGTGGTTGTGGATAATCGTATGAGTTAGCATTCCGATTGTTATTCCATCTAGGTGGTGGTGAAAAATTCTCAGTACATCCCATATTCCGACATTGTCTCGCTTCATGGCCTATCCCTCCACATCTGACACTTGGGTACTTTACATTCAGAAGCATTATGTCCTTCATTTTTGCATGTTGTACAAAATACTGTTTTAGTTCTTGACCGTATTTCTCTCTCCTTCCGGTATTTCTTCTTGATTCTCATTCATCCTCATTTACGTATTTTGGAGGTATCAATACTTCAAGTTGTTCTGCTTCTTTAACTGCTTCTCCTAAGTCAGGTGGCCTTATTAGTCGTACTTGAAGCTGTAAGTTGTCTCGTAGTCCATTTATATACCATTTCTTTGCCAATTTATCACTGACATCTCCGACCTCACAGTGGTTGTATAATCTCTAGAATCGCCGAGTGTAATCCTCCACTCCTCGGTAGGTCCCTACCATATTTCCTGCAACTGCACTATCAGGTCTTGCTTCCGATATTTTTGTACATAATAATTTTGAATAATGCAAGTAATACGTGTACTTATCGATTGTGTTAGCATTTTCGTAATACCAATGATAGCATCTTCTTCAACGTAAATGAAATATTCATAGTTTCTCATCTTATCCTTGATTTCGTTGGCCTCACATGCCTTTTCAAATTGCTGTATATGCCGATTCGTATCCTCATTCTCAAGACTTGAAAAGGTAGATGGTATAACCTTGCCCGTAATCCTCACTCCCCTAATTAATATCCTTTTCTTCTGTAACCTCATCATACTTCATCGTTTGTTGCTCCTATCCTTGAGCTTCAACTTGTTCCTTTCTTCTCTGTTCCTCATGTCTTCAATCCTCTTATGTGTCTTTATTACTGCTTGTCGTAAATATCGCTCCTCGCACTCTCTTTGTTGTCTCTGCTTAATTTCTTCATATCTTTGGCGTTCTACAAGAATACGTCGATAATCATCCATTCACTTACTACTAATGCTGCAAGTCCATTCTCACGCGGTCTTTGGTGCACGTTCTTCCATTTCCATAATAGCTATGTTGATCGTATGAAGGACTCTTGCCTAGCCTCAATCTTTTTCTTCCGTCACAATTTCTCTTAAAACTCCAACACTCCTTTGGTATCGATCTACCCATCTTGATACATTCTACAAACACATTATCAGTTACCTACTAATACGACCATCCCTCTGTGGTTGCCATATGTTGAACCATAAAATCCTACCCATTGCACCAAGGTAAGATTGCCTTTGATAAACCCGTATTCAGGTCTACCGGAATAAGATAGAGAAGAAATCAAACATCAGAATGTCGAAAAGGGTAAGGATGGCAAGGTGTATAGCAGGCAGCAGTACTATGGATCCGTCACAGTACTGGAAATAAGAATAGTATACCACAAATCTGAAATACTAGTAAAGAAGAGACGTATTGAGAGAGAAAGAAAACTTATATTAAGTCCACGCACGGCAGATGGTACAAAATAACAATATACTTGGGATCCCCTTCTAGTCCTAATCTAGTCTATTTATACCCATACTCTAGGTCTTGTACTAGCATTTATCGCAACTGCCTCTCAACCTTATCCATTTAACTGTAACTCCTTCTTATTCTTATCCAAACATGCCGTACTCCGCTGGTATCGTATTACGGTGATAACTCGTATTGCGGTATTGCATTAGTAACTCGTACTCTGATATATCCTTCCCACTCTCGGTTTTCCACAATATATATTATTTTTGATATTTTCCCATTATATTGCCCATGAATAACAAGAATTCTATCAATGTCTAACTATGATCCTAACAAATCTGCACTGGTATCTTCAATAACATATGAAACACTCATTTTAAGGATGTGGAGATTTGACACTTGTACATCATTGAAGGTTGTAGAGGCTTGTGCAAAAACCTTGGTGGAGATCACTACCATTCAAAAGAAGATGGAGGCCCACATGATTGCACAACAAACTTGCCGATCTCAGTACTATGCACACCGCATGCTTTCTATGTCACGCCCATTAGAGTACCTGTGCTTGATCCATGACAAGATGGATCATTCAAAGACCAGCATTCCTGTCATAGTTTTTACTATGACTCCTCTTTACTTTGGACATTGATTGTTGTTACCTATTGTACTATGTTGACAAGTCTTAGATGTAGTGAGAAACAGCCCTGCTTAGTGCACTTAGGTGTTTAGGGGTAGTCCGACCGGCTGTCCTTAGATATCGAGAGAAACTCTAAGCGAAGGTAGCACTTACCTTCTAGAAACTCTTACCCTCATTTTCTGTGTCTCGGTTGATTAATGGCTAGTTTCGGTGAGTTTGACATGTCGGATATGCTTAAAAATACCCCCAGGTTTGACAGGTTAGGGTTTAGGGGTTGATGGATAACTCACCAAGTATGTTCCCTTTGGGAATGAGATTTCAGTGCTAGCCCACTTATGTAAACAGGAAAACGGGGGGGGGGGGGGGGGCTCTGTCACATAAATAAAGTATATAGGAGTGAGGGTTCTGGGTTCATGACTGAGCTCGTTACTCTTCTCCCGGTGCAAGTTTTAGCTTGTGTTGTCAAGGCACAACCCTCTGTTGTGCCGCCCTAACTTCCAATTGCTAGGGGTACGTCCCACCTTCGGGGTAGCTTACCCTTAAGTTGGCGAATCCATGCCTGGGAGGTCTTGAGAATGCACGTTCCAAGAGGCAGAGGTAGAGGCTTGTCTCCAGCCTCCTCCTCCATGTCAAGCTAGGTGTAGCACTCACGGCCAAGCAAGGCACATTCGTGTCCTTGTCCAACTGTAGGCGTGGGATCTTGTTTGACAGGTTCACATTACCAGTTCCTGAGGATTCACTAAGGGGTTCTAGAGTTGGCATTTAGGAGCCATGTTTGTGGCACTTGATGCAACTCTTGAATCTAAGGGCTATGGCATGATAGCCCACATTGGGAAAGGCAGTGTCACATGGAGATGTGACACTGGGCTAAACGTCACATGGTACAACGCCTGAGGCACGCCTTTGGGGTTATGTCATAGGCTTGTCGCCAAGGGGTTGGATACTTTAGCAAATAGACATGCTTGTGCTTGCACTAGGGTGCTAAGCCTTGGGCATTCGCTCAAGGGAGGTTAGGTCTCATAACTAGGTGTGCTTTGGCACACTTGGCTAGGGGAGTGTTCTCTTGGAATTCAAGGGTTGAACAACCTAAACATGTTAGCAGGAGCCCTTTCGTGAGGCACTCGCAAGGTCATGTGCTTAGGGTTATCCCAAACCTAGCCTTAGGGAGTTTGCTTAGCAGAACACTCGTGTCCGCCTACAGCGCACACTCGTGTCCTCACTAAGTACTAGCCCTAGGTCTAGGGTATGACTTGGCCACTCAAACCCTTAGGGTTAGTCGTGGTTTAGGGTACCCCTTGTCGCCCTAAGGGGTTGTACTCCCGGATGAGGGTGATTCCTCAAGGGGTGAGTGACGATGCCTTAGCTCTATCCAGGGGTATGTATGAAACACACGTCTCCTTGATGGGGTTAGGACATGAGCCTGTCTAGGTCTTCTAGGGCAAGACCCTAAGTCAACTAGGGTTATCCCTCAAGGGTTTTGGGGGTAGACACTCTAGGGAGACTTAGGCTAAACCCTAAGTCAATTAGGGTTATCGCTCAAGGGTTTTGGGGGCAGACATTCTAGGGAGACTTAGGCTAAACCCTAAGTCTCCTATCCACTTGGCATTAGAGTCTAACCCTAGGGGTCGTTGGGGTTATTTTGGGAAATTAGCATTGCTCACACAGGGTGATGACGCCGAATGGCCACCTGGCAGCCACGTGTTGCCACGTGTTGGCCCTTTGGGTTAAAACTTTGACAATTCCAAAGCTCGTTGCAACACCAAAGTGCCTTGGAAATGACATGAAACTTCCGATTTCATTAATAGGTGTGCTAACACATGGACACGGTTGTGAGTCATATGGACACTTTTCACTTCCACATTGGTCTAGCGACTCCAATTTCACTATTGGTCGTTGGCCATGTGTTTCAGAAACCTTGAAGCCCACTCACAAACAAGTCTTATCAGTGATCTCAAAGTGAAGAAACAACACCTTCAACCTTTACATAATGCTCTCATGAACATGTCTGCACTTGAGGCTACTTGGGAATATGAGAGCATTGTCAGCAACCTGCACAAAAAACAGATGGCCCTGTTGAGAGTTTAGGTTCAGTGAAGGATCTAGCTCAAATAGTGTACATGTGTCCTCAACATCAAATAAGCTTCCTCGTCATTTTTTTTACAGATGGATAATTGTGCAGGCGAGAACAAAAATAGGTAAATCATTTTACTTAAGGGTTTCTCAAGCTCATACTTACTTTTATTTTCTAGATATGTGCTAGCATACTTGTCAATGCTTGTTGCCAAAGGTGTGTTTGAGACAATCACACCTTATGGTTGGTCACACTCATGAAGATATTAATGCGTTCTTCAGTAAGGTCTCCAACTTTACAAAAAGAACAAGTGCACTTACCTTACCGCATATGATGAATCTTTTTGAAAAATGCATCTTCAAAAAAAGTTGTGCTTTGCTTGTGACTGAGGTGCCAGACTTCAAAAAATTTCTCAAGGAGTATATAAAAGAGGGGAGTGATTCTTTAGTTGGTCACCTTATGCCGTTACAATTCTTTTTCTCCATACGAGATGGTATACCTATTATATAGTACAAGTTACAGCCATTAGAGCATGAGTGGTTACCGAAAGAGGGATTAATGCTCTTCAAAAGTGGAGAGAATGGAAAGCCACTTTTCCTAGAAGGACAACCAAACCCTATTCCATTGAGTGCCCAGCTCAAGGAATAAGAGGTTATTATTGATGGCATTGTGGCATAGGTTCAAAAATCGATGCCAAAGAATTCTGATAAGGCAACTGGTTACTCAGAACTATATAAGCCTGTGGTCGAATATTGAGAGACTATTGTTCGAGAGTTGGAAGGACCTACTGTCACAAGTACAAAATTGCAACACCCTTTTTGGCCTAAACAAGGTGGCGAGAGGAGATTGAAATGACATCACTGAGCACAGACGACATAGAAGCCAGTAGTGATGTGGAAGTGCAAACCCCACACTTTGTTGGACAAAAGAACCAAAAACCTAAAGCATACTTTGATTGCTGCAAGGATCTTCAAAAACTAATGATGGTTTTCATTACTCCAGATGTGTTATATAATCAACCTATTTTAGATGGGTTAAATTATCGACACACCTGAAGTAATCACAAAAAATAGTATGGTTAAGGTTGCATGGTTCAAACCACGACACGAGAAGGAGAGCGAAATATAATGGATGCCTAGAGAAAACATGGTCTTCCAATCAAAAAGACCCAGCATGTTTTATAAATGTTAAATCCATTCGATATGGGTGGATATTAAGAAGCGTTGATAAAGTCACGATTAACAAAATTACAAGGGAATGTATGTTTTCTGAAGCTTAAAGCAATTACAAAATAATAAAATTCATATATTTAATATTTATAATTATTATAAACTCTTTAATAATAGTACCAAATTGTTTACTTAACTATATAAATTTAAAAAACGATATGGAAGATTGACTATATTATTATAGGATTTTGTATATTATATATATTTTACTACTACAAATTTTAATTAATAATGTTATATTTAAATATTAATATTTTAATAACAACATCAATATTTATATAATGTACTTCTTATGCTCTTCCTTAATTGTTATATTAGGCAATATATTATATAATTTAATACCTTCTACTTTTATAATGTTATTAATTTTTGTTCAATGAATGCTATAATTTATTAAAGGGTCGATTACAAAATAAATATTCTGTTTTCAAATATATATTCTAAAAAATATTTCTTTAATATTAGAAAATGCTAATTAAATAGCTAAAATTACTAATTATTAGGAAATGGGACTATAGCCATGCCCATTTTAGTTACAACATGCATAATGATTGTCTGCCATTGTTACTCCATGCCACCCTGATGACATCTAATAGAGCCCATCCTAGTCCTATCTATAGGGCCTTCTCGGTTATTTCCTCTCTCCAACCACCAGTCTTGCAAGTGCCACACCTTGAACTTTGTGAATTACCTCTAGCAGGGGATATCCCTGTCGGAGGTCCTCTCTCCCCGCTTCCATAGCTGATCTCTAATCATCTGTGGATGTGGGTATTCTCAATTGAGGCCTAAGTTGGTATGGGGCCATTGGTGATGGTTAAGTCTACTATCAGGCTTGGTTGACCCTACTTAGGTGGTGCTCCATTGGCCATGGTACATCAAGTCACTCCTTTGGAATTGCGAAGGTGGTCAATGATTTGGCCCCTGAGCTCCCATATTGTGTTTATTGTTGTGGGCTCTAGGTGTTCCCCCTAGGGCCCTCTACTTGCATGTGTGGTGCCTACCCTAGTGAGGGCCCTCCTAACTTACATTGAGCCTTGTGGGTGGTTGGAAGGCCATCACTTTGTCATCGTTTGGTCCTCCGTGCCTACCTGGCATGTGGTCTTCTAGCACTTAGAACTCCTATAGGGGTGCCCGGACTTGCTTCTTGACACGGATATCAATCCCTTCAGGCGCAGAATCTTCCTGCTAGTGTTCACAGTCGTGTTGCACCTTCATGCCCTTGAGCCAAGGGCGACCTAGAAGCAAGTCAAATCCCCTTTTGTGTGCATGTCCAGGACACGACATTTATCCAAATTTAATAGTTTGAATCTCGACTTCCATTGCCCTTAGGATCCCTTGGGAAGGTGCGAGAAACCAGGTGTCAATAACCTTTGGAGAGCTACTACGGTTATCCCCAGAATTGTATGAAGTCCTCACCAGGAGTTGCATGGGCCCATAGCTATGCCCCAAGGGTCGCAATGACAACCATAGACTTTGTGGATGATATTGGCTATACCCGTCCAAATGGCAGCTGCATAGTCCACAACGTGATCATAGATGGGGATCATGTCCACAGAACTCCATCAAAAGTTGGGGCTGCCCCTGGATCCCTCACCCTTCCTCATATGTATGGTGAACCAAGCCAAGGTGGCACCAAGGCATCACGAGGAAAGTAGGGATCAAGATCAAGAGCGTCAAGTTCATGATAAACGTGGTCGTTCTTGATATGCACATAAAAGGGGGTTCGACTTACTTCTAGGCCAGCCATGGCTCAGGGGCGTGAGGTACAACACGATTGGGAGAATCAGCAAGTCCATTTCCCCGTCAAGGGGGGCTCATATCTGTTATTGCAAAACAAGTCCCGGCCACCATTAGAATCCGACCCCAGGAATACCACCTCCCAGACTGGAGTGAGGGATTGGATGATGAGGAAGAAGCATCTATCCTGGCATGCTTGCTAGAATTATTCGTCATAGGAGAGATAAACCTTCGGCAGGAAGTACGGGATCTATTGCCGTGTACCTAATGATTCGGCTAGAGGCCGGAGCAGACACCTCCGGGAATCAAATCCCGAGGTGGCCCATTCTATGGGGGAAATGCGGAGTGTCACCCCACCGGCCCAAGAGGAGTACCGCAAGCCAATGTATGGGTGGAACATGACTCCCAAAGCATCAATCAAGCAGGTCAACATAGGCACCAATGAAAACCCCGGCTAGTAAATGGTAATGCCCACATAGGATCAGAGCTAAGAGAGCAGATTGCCAACTACCTCTGTAGACACAGGAGGTATTCGCCTGACCTACCACAACCTAAGGGGAGTACTGCCAGAGTTGTGCTAGTACAAAATTAAGCTAAAACCCGACATCCGACCCAACCACCAACAACGGTACTGTATCAACCCAAATTATGCCCGAAAGGCTAAACAAGAGATTGACAAGTGGCTCGAAGCGGACTTCATCTACCCTATTGAGAACCCAAAATGACTATCACCAATCATCATCATACCTAAGAAGGACGGTGGTTAAGAATCTGCATAAACTAACAGCGACTAAATGCCACCACGGAGAAGGATCTGTTCCCCATCCCATTTACAGAGTCCAACCTAGAAGATGTAGCGGGTCATGAGATGTACTCGTTCATGGACGGCTTCAGCGGATACAACCAGGTGACGATTGCAATAGAAGACCAAGCTAAGGCTGCATTCATCACGGATTGGGGAGCATACGCATTCAGAGTTATGCCATTTGGACTCTGCAATGCTTCAGTCACGTTCCAAAGATTGGTCTAGCGTGTATTCCTGAACAACCTCACGGACTTCATTTGGGCATTCCTAGATAACTTCATAGCTTATGGACCAGTGGAGGACCACGTGGCACGCTTGGAATGGGTGTTCTTGCATTGCCAGAATATGGGATATTTCTTAACCCCTCAAAATGTGTATTTGGCATGACTATAGGGAAGTTGTTAGGGCCATCATCTCTAGGGGAGGCATCACGGTGGATTCGGGATCAGTATAAGCACTGGCCAAGATGCCACGCCCACAAAATGTCACAGAACTCCGGCGGTTCCTGGGGAAAGCATGGTTCTACCTCAAGTTTATCCAACAGTATGCCGATAGGGCCCAGCCTATGACCGAACTACTCAATAAGGAGACACCATATGAATGGACTGCCAACTGACAGGCTGCCTTTGAGGACATAAAAGCACCAGCTGGTGAAAGCAACTATACCAAATTGAAATCAACAGTTCCACTTACAAACAAATGGCTCTAGTGTAGTGGCAGGTGTGGTCCTGTCCCAAGAGAATGATGAAAGGATGCTCTGACCCATCGCATACAAAATCCGACTCATGACACCGGCCGAACCCAACTACTCGATGACTGACAAAGAATGCCTTGGCGGTTATCTATAGAGTATCTAGGTTTTGCCACTACCTCCTATGTAACCACTTCATACTGATCATGGATCACCATGCCCTGCTCTACCTTGTGAATAAACCACAACTCACCAGGTGGCCAACTCAGTGGATACTCCTCCTACAAGAGTTTGAGTTCACCATAGTCCATAAAGTAAGTAAATTGTATATATCACCGGATCTCCTCTCCCGGATAACGAGTGGTGAACCACCCAAAGCCATGCCCTTGCTTGACATACCAAACACCAACCTCTTCGAAGCAACTGTCGTACACGCACCTGCCACAAGCCACAAGCCGACAGCTGACATCCCAACATGGCAGTAGCCAATACAATGCTACCTCATCAACGGGTTAAGCAGCATTTTTGGAACATTGACGACACATAGACAAAGCCTCGCTCAAAGGCTTACCGTTCCAGCTTATCTGGGATCAAATATACAAGTGGGGGAGGGACATACTTTGGAGATGCCCCTTGGCATGGAAAATTCCTGAGATTGTCAATGCAGCCCATGCAAGACTAGGGGTAGGACACTTCGGGGGAGACAAAATAGCTAGGAAAATCCTACAAACCGGACTCTGGTGGCCAATGATCTTCTGGGACACCACTAGGGCAGAAAGAAGCTGCATCGACTATTAGTGGATAGGCAAACCCATGGCAGGCCAAGGCATGGAGTACCACACCTCAACAGGAATGGCGGCATTTGAGAAGTGGGGTCTAGACTTCGTGGGACTAATCAACCCAAGGGCCCACACAACACGCTCCAGGTACATTGTAGTGGCAACGGACTTTGCCACAAAGTGGGTAGAGGCAAAGGCATTCAGGGAGGCAACGACAGGGCAAATAGCAAGGTTTATTTATACAAACATCTGACAAGGTTCAGTTACCCACTGGAGCTGGTATCAGACCAGGGGAACCACTTCATCAACAAGATTGTTCAGGAAATGATCAACAAGTTCGTCATCAAGCATCGCACATCAACATCCTACTATCCACAAGGGAATGGAC
This sequence comes from Selaginella tamariscina, assembly GCA_003024785.1. Classification (NCBI taxonomy): domain Eukaryota; kingdom Viridiplantae; phylum Streptophyta; class Lycopodiopsida; order Selaginellales; family Selaginellaceae; genus Selaginella; species Selaginella tamariscina. The sequence continues at coordinate 179,016 of PUQB01000492.1, forward strand.
AGGCCGAGTCTACAAACAAGATATTGGTCATCATCTTGAGGAAGCTCTACCCTTCGGGATGCCCTTGTTTTACCCCTGTTAACATCATCTTGGTCACTAAGACACTGTTACCAAAGCCCAATCCTAGGGGTCTACACTGATGAGTCAACCTTTACCTCGGGAGATGCTGGAATGTGCGATGATGGCCTCTACACGGATGCTGTGAGGGTCCATGTACAGTGGGTAGGGGTTCCCTTAGGGCTTGGCTACTACCTCCTTGGAAGGATACAACCAAACAAGGAGAGGGGGAAGAAGAGGACAATTTGGCAGGAGACATAGTAGACATAAGAGATTTATATATATATATATATATATTGCATGTCAAGATACAATATGGCCCCTTCCCCAAAGAAGGTAGAGCAAAATACAAAGAAGAAGATGAACTAGAAGGATCCCGATCCACTGTTGACCTTCTTACTTATATAGTGGGTTGGTTAGTGCTAGACCCTAGGTCCAGGTGGCACTCCCATACTGGTCTGCCGCCCTGTGACGAAGTCATGTCCTATGGCATTCAGCACCTCCCTTATGCGTGTTGTTCTGTGTATGTGGTAGTTGATTCAAATGATCAAATCTAGGCCTATGTCAAAGCCGCTTGACAACCGTCATCATCGATCAGTACCATTATACTTTGCCGGCTAGCAGTTTGATGGTGGCCAAACCACCGTCAACCAACTGCACTTCTATCCATTATGCATTATTAAATAAATGCTTATATACTTTTTTATACACATACACATACACATGTATACATAAATATATACATGTATACATTTGTGTTTTTAGTAATTAATAATATAGCATGGATTTCCTAAATTTTGGTATGTATATATGAGTAGATGCACACTTTAAAGACTTAGATATGTTACATTTAAGAAAAGATTTTAATATAATATGATCATGTGACCTACTGTTCACATGCAATTTAAAAGTTCAAGAATATCTTTATGTTTATAACTAGTTAAGTATTTAATAATAATTTTGAATAATATATCTTTAACCTAGTGAGTTTATCTCTAAGCTAGATTCTTAATTCAATTGTTATTTTCAACTTGTGAATTTATTTTTAAACTCTTAGATTTACCCATTCCTAGGTTTAATTATTTAATGAATGAGTTTATTTGTAAGGTGGACCCTTTAACTTAATTGTTATCTGTACAATAAAATAAAGGTGTAAAAGAATTTATGTTAGTAAAGTAAGTGAGGCATGGAAATGATTGTATTGTGTATGTAAGTAAATATTTGAGTAGTTTTATTAAATAAAAAGATGTATATGTAGTGTTATAAGATAGAGAGATAATTGGTGTTATTGGTATTTAAAATCTTACAACTTTGTATATTATATAATTTACATAACAATATTATTCATAGTTATTAGCTTATCTAAATTTATTTTATTTATGTATTTACAAAAGAAAAACATGTTAAAAAAATAAGTATAGTAACTAAAGAGGTTTTCACAGTGGTGCCTATGTATACTTTTTGCACTTAATTTAATAAAATTCACTGTAACAAGGTATTGTAAAAATCATTTTATGTTGTATACTTAGGTTTTTAATTATTGATCATCCGCAAATAACACATATATATAATATATATATATATATTAATTTAATTGAATCTACATAAGTTGGATAATGAATTTACCCTTAACATAGTGAATTTATCTTATGCAAACTCATGTATAACTCGTGTTTGCAATAGTGTCAAATAGGTTTAAGATTTAAGATGACCTTTGTTGAATGACATACACACGCTAAATAAACTTATTTATACTAGTACAATTTATTACCACTATTCATATATAATTATACACTTATATTAATTATCAATGTTTAATAGTTTATTACTACAAATGCATATGTATTGTGAATCATATCATATACTTGTATATATTTAGTTAAGTCTTAAATTAACCTAAATTACAAAAAGTTTAATATATTTACATTTATCAACTTAAATTTAGACATGAATTTTAATCAAACTTTCTATACTCATTTAATAATCTTATAATTGTTTCAAAGAAGAGTTTAAGTTTATTCTAATCCACACACACACACACACACACACACACACACATATATATATATATATATTATATATATATAAAAGATATTAACCATCAAATGGAACTTGGTGAGTATAAAATTTATTGTATCGCCCGTGGATGGGGCAACGTAAGTTTAGATTTTAGATGCCATGTGATGGGTGTAATATACATAGTGTATCAATGAGGGCCATGTGGGTTTAGGGTTTATGGTGGGCCAATTAAGTTTAAAATTTAGGATGGACATGAATAGGGTGTTAATAACACTCAAACACACAAGAAATTTATTATATAAGATTTATATGCAAATACAAAATATAAAATTTGTATATTAAACAATTTTGATTTCCTTCTCTCATTTTTAAATTAAAATATGGAATTAAAACATATTTAAATTTTTGTATGTGTGTAAGTTCTAACAATTTATATTAAATCAAACTTAAAAACTTGTACTTTTTTCAAAATCATGTCACGACCATTTCAATTTTAATCTTTCCTTATTATAATGAAATTGTTAAATAAGAATCTTCCTATGTCATATTTCTTATTCTAAGAATATACAAATATTTTCAATTAAACCCTACTTTAGTAAGAAGTATTATAAATTTTTAACTACAAGACATTTTAAATAGGATTCTCCCTATGTTGATTTTATTCTATGAATATACAAGTCATTCTTATATAACTATGAGTTCATTGTTCATAACTAATAAAGGTGTATTAAATACATATTAAAAATAAACATGCTGAGTTTTACACTTTAAAAAATAAAACACAATGTGTGATGTCTTTTATTCATTATGTTTTATTATTCAATCATTAACAATTAATAAAACATTTAAAAGTTTAAATTTAATTTTAAAACATAGGTGTAGGAAGGTATACATCTATAGATAGGAAACTTAAACTTTAAATGTTTCAGTAATTGTTAACGATTGGATAATTAAAGCAGAATGAATAAAAACATCACTCTAGTATTCTCTTGTGGTTTAACCATTTGGTTAAGCAAATTATCTTAAATTTCTAATTTAATTGTATGTTTGTTAGCATGTTTAAATCATTTAAAACTTATGAATATGCTTAACATGTTTACTTTAACATGCATTTAATACATTTTCATTATATTCATATGCCACGTGGTATTTGCTTATGAATGAACATGTATCCCGGTTGCCGATGTGTTTTTAAAGGGTTTAAACTTGTATAAACTTATGAATATGTTTAACATGTTCACTTAAATCTACATTTAATATATTTTCATTATATTCATACATCACGTGGCATTTACTTATGCATGCATGTGTATACACAGTTGCCAAGGTGTTCTTATTTTTGAAAGGGTTTAAATTTGAGTAAACCTACTGAGCATGTTTATATTTAATACATCTTCATCCTTCATACTCCACGTGGCATTTACTTACTTATGCACGTGTATAAGTGGTTACCGTCGGATCTTTTTCAAATTACCACGCATTGGTATGTAATTAATGTAATCTTTTTCCCCTCTTTTCCCTATTTTCGTCTGTGTACCGCTTCCTCTCTTTTCCTGATTTTCGTCTGCTTTCGGCTTCGGGGGGTTCGATCGCATGGTAATCTAGTGGGTTAGTGAGCAGCCCCTGGTGCACATGCTCCTAGTGGGTACATGTGGTAACTAGGTCTCTCCCTCCTCTTGCTCCTTCCCCCTTCTCTCTCTCGTGCATCTGTGGTGTGTCTGGCGTGGGTGAGAGTTTTTCTTGAGTGCATGAACGTGGTCCCTAATGTGTATGAGTGCCTATTGGGTGCCTCTGTGTCAGTTTGCTTATTGTTGTGTTCATCCCACTGTGGTGTGTGTGACTTCTGTGGGTTCTATGAGTTAAAAGGATTAACTTTAACGTTTTCTTGCCCTATGGAATGTGCAGGAATTCCCAACAATGAACACATCCGTAACCTCGTTGTATAAGAATGAGTTGCAGGATTTAGCAACAAAGAACTCGTGGGCACATCCAGTCTATAGGCATGTAATGTCAACAGTGGAACATAGGCAGGAGTTTCAAGCCACTGTTGAAATTAACGGGATTAAGCGCCAATCTGCTCCTGGTATGTCTATAATTTAGCAACTATATTGATCCATGTTCACAATACTTATATTTGAAACAGGCTTCCACAAACTTAAAGAGGCAGAGGCAGATGCTGCAAGACAGGCTGTAGAGACTTTTAAGGCAACCATTGGGGGTAGCTCGCAGCAGCATGGGGTGAGCAAATATATTTATTTATTTTAATCATTTGACTATATTACGTTGCCAAGTTATATACATAACATACTATAAACACCAGTTTTATGTATAATATATAATTGTAAATAGCTGTTAGTACTTTTTTGTATTTGTACTTGCATCTATATTTATTAGCATTATGATGTATGAGAAAGTATTAAACATCAAACCTTCTGTGTATTCAGTGTTATTACTTTCTTCTTACAATAGGTATATATATATATGAATGTATTCTAGTTAAACATTGTTATGTGAATCAGATTTATTAGTATTAATGAGTGATTAAGTTATTGAAAAATGTTCTCTTTTGTTACAGCTAGAATTTGGGCTAATGAAAAGTAGACTACAAGAATATTTCCAGAAGAAAAACCTTGGACTTCCTGTATATTCTTGTAAACCATCTGAGCATTACAAGGAACATTTTGTTGCCACTGTGGAGGTTAATGGTATTTTGTGCACTGGAGGCATTGCAAAAACTAAGAAAGAAGCTGAAGGGAAGGCGGCTACAATTGCACTACACGTCATCCAAATTGGTGAGTTTAGTAGTTTATCATATAAACCACACATACACACATTTATGCACGAACACACATGCACATATGCATGCATCCATGTAGATGCATACAACTTATATATTTAACAAAACAGCTATGTTTATGGTTGATTATGTGTTGTATATTATAAATTAATATTAACAATAGTTTTGTGCTCTTCTGTTTTGAAGATAACTAACAATGCTTGTGTTTATTTTATTTAGATGCTGGTTGCACAAATCCATTGCAGCTTAGTGCAGGTCGCACCAATCCACCACAACCTAGAACTGCAAGTCGCACCAATCCACCACAACCTAGAACTGCAGGTTGCACAAATCAACTGCAGCCTAGAACTGCCCGTTACGCCAATCAACTGCAGCCTAGAACTGCCCGTTACACCAATCAACTTCAGCCTAGAACTGCAGGTTACGCCAATCGACTGCATCCTAGAACTGCAGGTTACACCAATCGACTGCATCCTAGAACTGCAGGGTATGCCGATCGACTGCAGCATAGAGCTGCAGGTCGCAACAATCGATGGCAACCTAGAACTACAGATGATTTAGGTAAATGCATTTATATAACCTGTTACATATCGATATATACATTGGTTACACGAACCCACATATTCTCCATCTTTACATGTAAACAACTATATGGATGATATAAACGTGCCCTAGTTTAAACATGCATATGCATATATATAATGTAGATAATATTCACTAGTTATATAGGTATTGAGCTTAATATTTAGATGTATTAAATTTTTCTATGCATCGTTTAGTTAGCAAGTATTTGTTGTTCACCACATAGATTATAGAAATACACCGATTCTTCTGTTTTGTACAGGTTTGAATGTCTGTCTTGGAATAAGGGGTTAGAAGAGACTGTATACACATTGTTTGAATCCCAAATCTAATGTGAGAAAAATTATGTGCTACAATAAACAATGCCAAAATAAATATTTTTATATGGATAATGTAATAAGCACTGGTGCTTAGTCCGGTGGGTTTGTATGTCTGGACTAGACATTAAACATAAACAGCTTTTTACTATTCATTTTTAGCAGAAGATGTACTCATGTCATATTCTTTTATGTAAAGTATGTGTAATATATATAATTTATATTCTCTCTTGATAAAAGTTTATAACAAGGCTGTTTCAGATATTTAACACGCTTAGCTTGTACTTAAAAGTAGACATCAAACATTGTTATTTCAAAAAGATATAATGAGACATACATTAAAATAAAATATCTTTTAATTATTTGTGTGTGTGTGTGCATGTGTACACACACATGTGTGCATGTGTGTCAACATATAAACATGAAGTCATGGATATTCATACGGGATTGCTGGATTGCTGATTGTTATCCTTGTTAACTTTAGTAAAATGTTAATCGTGTATTATGAATTTTCAACGACATTTAAGTAGTAATCTCCATATGTTGATTTTATTCTAAGAATATATAAATATTTTTAACTAAACATCATAAAAAGTTAGCTTAAAATTAAGAAAACGAGTTAAAACTTACCTTTGTGTCTCTAAATCCTTGTTAATTTTAAAGGAAAAGAAATATAATAATTTTGTTAATTGTTTTCTACCTCTTAAGATAAAGTCTTAATAAATGATTTATATAAAAACATTTAGTATGTTCTAACATATTCAAATATAGTTTGAAAAATATTCATATAATACCCAACATCCTTATTATTGTTAAACATTAAAGTGCGAAAACCTTCGTATTTAAATATTTCATTTTATATTAGAAAAATAAATATTAATAATATATTTATGGACACCCCATGTTGATACCATCATTATTTTATATTATATATAATGGAGTGAAATTTAGGTGGGTGTAGAAAGAAATCATAGTAAGTGCAAGTGTGTGTGTATGAGAGAGAAACCAATAAAAGAGTGTGCAGCCATCTTGTACGTCCAGGATTGATATATATGTGTGTGTGAATGAGTGAGAGAGACAGTAACAAATACAAGAGAGTATAATCATTTTGTGTGGGTGGGACTGGGCATGCTCATGTGTATATCTAGTGTTTGTGTGTGTGTGTGTGCTTATTAGAGAGAGTAATAAGTATAATAGAGTGCAATTATTTTGTGTGGGTGAGACTGGGCATGCTTATGTTGTGTGTTTGTGTATGTGAGTGTGAGAGAGAGAAGGGGAGAGGAGAGTGCCGCCATTTTGGAGGCTTGGGGCCCAGGAGGCCTGGGCTCGAATATTCAAGAATATTCTAAAATATTTTGGAATATTCTTTCTGGTCGGTAGTATTGGCCTCAGTTGGCAAAAAAAAATTCTAGTAAAACTATTGTATTTTTATCTTTTTCTATTTTATATTAGCTTAATTTATTACTCAATATACATTAGCTAAAGTTTCTTCTTCATCTTAAGTAAAGCTGCCGTTCTTGAACCACCAGTTACGCTTGGACGTGGAGGTGTTTGAGTAGGTAATTCCTCTGGTCTAATGTTCTTTGCGAGCTTGTTTGTTGCCAACCTAGAGAGTTCGAAACTCTTCTTGGTTTCTATAATATTCCTTCCGAGCTTGACGGCAGCTAACAACGATGACCCGGTTTCGGAACCAATATCCCAGACTAGGTTGCCAGGTCTACTGAGACGCTCGATCAAAAGCTGCATGAGTCGAACACTCTTCGGTTGAATCATCATTCTGCACAAACTTCCATTAGGATAAACAAAGCAAAGTACTTCCTTACCAAGCCTCCTGATAATGGTCGGCGGTGTCGACGAGGATCGTGTTCGTCAACGCCAGAGGGTTTGGCCTCTTCGACTTCTTCTCAGAGCTTTGCAGCACCAAGAGAACTAACAAGTTATCCTGCCACATAGACCAAGTTAAACTTGAACTTGAATAGCTAGCTTACCTTAATTTTGTCACGGTATCCCCAGCCTCGTGCACGGTAGACACTGTAAGTCCCTGCAACCTCCAAGTTGATTATTGCAGCCGCCTGAATCACTGCCGAAACAGAAGGAGAACTCGCGAAGACGACCATGAAACCACTCGCTGCCAAGTGCATTCCACTGAACTGCAAGGCCTCCTCAAACTTCACTGGATCTAGCTGCACAATGTCCTTGTTGATGCTAGCACCTCCATATACAAGCTCATTGGGCAAGTCGAGGATGATGAGGTTGAAGCCGTATTCACCTACCACTTCCTGGAACACCGTTTGTGACTCACCCGTATGTAGTCTGTCAACCTGTTGTCGGAGCTTGGTGTACACCTCTGTCTGGGAAGCACCCGGCTCGAAGAAAGACCTGCTCATCTCCTCCATGTCACACACAACTAGGTCGTAGGATCCACGGGGTGCAGCCAGGGTCGGGATGAAGGTCATCAGGTCGTCCTTGATGTCTAAACTAGCTACAAGTGGCTGCACCTCATTGATTGTAAAGTCGAATGCCGGCGGAGGTGTGTAGAAGAGCTTGGTCCCGCTCCGATCCCTTTGCAGGTGTAGTGTCTTCGCACCGTCTTCTTCATCTTGCTCTTCTTGATAGCTTCTACTTCGTCCGGCTCCCAAACAATCGCTGGTAGATCATTGCCGTGCACGTCGAATAGTGAGCTCTCCCAAGCTGGTGGCTGTTGCGACGGACAGTCGAGCCAGAATGGAACATGCTCCCGTTCGAACGTGTTAGAGCTCCTCTGCTCTTTGACCACATGTGAGGCTCGCTTGTATGATCTATCCACAGCTTCATCGTCTGGGACGGTGTCATTTTCTTCGTCAGTATGAACCTGTAACACAAAGTTAGATAGTAGCAATGCTGGAATGAAAGCTTACCTCCATATCATCCGACGCGCAGACTCCTCACGCTCCAGAAACTCATTCGGCTCCATCGAATAAGTGAACCAATGCAGTCATGGAAGGGCTGAAAGACCAGGCACTTGCTCCGAGTTCTCATCTCGTCAAACCAGCTCATGAAGTCGACATCCGTTCCAACTTCTTCACCATCCTCTCGCAACCCCTTAAGGATCTGAATGGCTTCCTCGCGCACAGCCTTCCAATATAAGTCCAAGGTGAACCACTTGATCCACTCTTTGTCCTGCATGCCTGGTAGCCTAAGTGTCTGTTGTTCTGCCTTAGATTCGAGACGGGTGAGCTTGTTCAAGTATCGGAGTCGCAGCATGTTTGGAATCTTCGCCTTTGACATTGCATACAGCTTCTCAATGCCCATCCAGCGACATTGCTTATGAGAGATTTTCGTCACCTTCTGGAACCACTCCTCCCCCAAGTCTGGGTCTATGATGGAGAGAAACTTGTGCATACGCTTGTCAAGCTTCTTGTACACTAGTGCTTCAGGTTCACCTCAACCTGTGAATTGCCCTTAGCACTGGTGACTGCTTTGTCGAGATCATCGTTGATCTCGTTCTGCACATAGAATAAGTTAAAAACTTCTTTCCTATAAATTAAATCAGAGGTTACCTTGAAAAGGATCTTTGCGCAAATCAGGTTCGGAAGAGGATGCCAAGCCGTCTTTCCTGCTGAACTCTCCTTCCACTTCCGCACCTCAAGACGATCAACCTCCCGTGAGTGACTCGAGGATTTTCTGAGTTCCTTCTGTACTAGTGCAGACCGCCTTTACAGCGAGGAGAATATGTGGTAGCGTTGTTTCCACAGATGTTGCTGAAGATCTGTTCAACGAAACTGTAAGTCTAAACTCTTAACAAAAAGAAAAGAAAATACTCACATGTTAATCGATTGGAACATCGAAACCAGTTGAAGAATGTCGAGGTTCTCCGTGGAGATGAAACTCGATCGAACGCGAATAGCCCATCGCTGGTTGTCCTCTGCATCCTCTCGGTACAGCTTCTGCAAAGCCTGTAGCCTATGGTTCCCGTCCCAGCAGCTAAACTTCCTGTTTGAGAGCCTTGAAGCCCACTGTTTGTACTCCGGCTGAGTAAGAGCTTGCTCGAAAGACCGGTGCTGCTCGTACTGAATCGTGTCCTTCGACAGCTCCGATAGCTCCTCAGCAGTGAGTCGATCTCCGATGGACAGAATGAACAAGGCCGTGTTGCGTAGATAACCAGCCTTCTTCAACGATGACACCAGCCTGTCCAAGTCCCCTGGGTTCACTCGTCGAACCACCTCGTTCGAATGTATTCTACAGATGGGCACATCAGGAGGATCACCAAGTCCCTTGACAGTAATTTTGTCGAGCAGGTTCGCTGAGCTCTCCAAAT